>DWHK01000674.1:0-13064 GCA_018247855.1 Graphium androcles
AAAAATAGCATCATATAATTGATGACATGATGCTATTTTGGGAAAATGTTTCAACATCTTCTTATAACAAGACTGAGGAGGATAAATAAATCTTAAATGGGACAATAATTATATACAATTTTACAACATAATCCCAGAATACGTTCAGAATCATTCAGTTAATAAATTAAAAAAAAACTAAGGAACGTTTGTGTGTTAAAGGTTATTATTATATAAACGAATATTTAAATGATAGCACAACCTGGTAATTAACTGCTCGTTTAAGGCTTTTTCAAGTGAAATATCTATTATATATTATTGTTTGTATATTATATAACATGATTCTGAAAAAAAAAGGATAAAAAATATATTAGTTCCGCTGAGTTTCTTTCGCCGGTTCTTCTTGGCTTAGGCTAGGTTAATGGCTCTATTTTCCGAACGGGTGATAATTTCTTTGACAATCAATAAGTAAGTGCAAGCACTTCTATATTAAACTAGCGGACCTGGCAGACGTTTTCCTACCCGAACTTTAGCAACCGATACCACCAATTCCAATTGTGAATCAAAACCATATTGGGCCCACCCGAACACTTACAAAATTTCATCAAAATCGGTCCAGCCGTTTAGGAGGAGTGTAATTACAAACACACGCCCAGAAGATTTACATATATAAAGATTCTTTTAATGGGAAAGGTTTGCAAGCGAGCAGACGATTCACCTAATGTTAAGTAATCCCGTCGGCCGTTGACACACACAACATCCGAAGAGTTGCGTGTGCTTTGCCAGCATTGGAAATTGGATAAAACAGGTTAAAGGGTAGGGTGGGATAGGATTACATTAAGGATGTGGTGAGGAAAGGAGTAAAAAAAAAGAGGTTAGGAATGGCCATCTGGCAACCCTAAGAGCTATGCATACTTTATTTTATGCTGGTTCTGTCATGGGCAGTAGTAGCTCTCCGGGTGAGCGCGGCCGTAGAAATCCAGCAAAAGCTGTATGATGAAAGATGTTATGCTCTACTCCCTCTTGTACATATGTAACGCGATAACTCTCGAACCAGTTCTCCAATTTAAATGATATTTGGTATAAATTAAATCATATTAGTACAATTTTTTAAATTCGTTGGGCATCAAAATCGGTTTAGTAGTTTAAATAAAGATAAAGATGTTTGAATTTGATGTCGCCTATAGGTACGTACCCGTTCCGCGCGCTGGGCCACCGCAGCCACGGCGCCACCGACGCCAAGGTGACCAGCGCCCATCTGCGCGAGCAGTACCTCTTCGTAGCTGTCTCTAGCCCGCCGCACAACATATCCAGGGGGATACCGCCGTTCGCGTATTTATTTATTTTTTCTTATTTTTAACGTTGCAACGTGTAAAAACGTTGCCCTTACTATACGCTCTACATACTTACAGCATAAGCTCTACATACTTTCAGCTCAAGCTCTACATACTTACATCTTAAGCTCTACATACTTACGGCTTAAGCTCTACATACTTACAGCTTAAGCTCTACATACTTACAGCTTAAGCTCTACATACTTACAGCTTAAGCTCTACGTACTTACAGCTTAAGCTCTACGTACTTACAGCTTAAGCTCTGCGTACTTACAGCTTAAGCTCTACGTACTTACAGCTTAAGCTATTCAGGCTCACATATATTGCAAGAACGTTTTACATAAATTACATACGTACCAACAAAACGACCTGATATACAGCATATTTGATCGAGCGAGCGAAGCGAGTGAGGTTTACTATTGAAGTTGGGAAACACATTTTATGTATGTTCCGTGATAACTCTGGAACCAGGGCTCCAATTTAAATGAATTTTGTAATATATGTAGGTAATAATTATACAATTTTTTAATTCCTTGGCCATCAAAATCAGTTCAGTAGTTTAAGAGTTATTTAAATAAATGTGACACAAAATAATCGCGAGGTCCAAGATCGCGGCGAACTACTAGTTTATCTATGTACATAAAAATGGATGTTCGTTTTCGAAAGTTTAGCGCTTTTTTTTAATTACCCTTCTATAACTTACATTTAAAGTCAATTTATGCAGACTGGTAGGACAAATCACCGGGTTCAGCTACAAATTTATGTTTACTAATACTGAATGCTTATGAATTACGTTGTCTTTTTTGTCCTATATAATATCCTAACATAACCTAACCAAAACCTCCTCGATGGAGGATCAGGACGTAACGGTGTCCCTTTCCACTGCACATACACACTACCAAGAAACATAATGCTGTTCCACTTTTAGGCGCCATTCACAACAAATGGTGATACCCTAGTCCTATTCTAAGTGCTCGGAAATATAGGACTAATGAATTAAGGTGTTTTGTATTCTGGAATACAAAGCGGATATTCCGAGATTACTTTTTAATAATTGTAACATCCTTTTTGTATTGTTTTATCATAAACAAGAAGATACAGGTGTTTAGTTCAGGATTGTTTTATCTTTAAACAACTCTCGCATTAAAGGGGCATGGGCCCTAAAACTTGTCCACGTGGAGTAAGCTCAAGCAATAAATAAAAGTAACAGTTTATTTTCAAATTGTCCCACTGCTGGACAAAGACCTCCTCTAGACAGAGGGTGTAGGGCATAGTCCACCACGTGGCCCCAGTGCGGATTAGTGAACTTCACATATAAGCTATGCATGTTATCTCACGATATTTTCCTTTACCGCCGAGCACACAAAATTGCAGTTAAGAAATTGACAATTTCATTGGTGCCGGTTGTTTAAACTTAGATTCGCCTCGATTAATAAATGGAGTAAAAGGCGAGCGCCCGGATACTGATCTGCCGCTACGGCTCTAAGCAATAAATAGCTAATACGTATTTATTTTCTAATAATTTCCAAAAAAAAAAAAATTGGTATTACCAACTTGAATTGTGTACATTCAGTGTTTTCGACTCAAAAACGGAAAGAATATTGTTACATTATTATTGTTAAAATGCATAACATAATTTATAACGAAGCCCTATCTATATAGTAGATTTTGATAAAATTCCAGACAAAATATACATACTAATAAACGAGTTGAATAACGAACCTCCTTTTTTAAGTTAGTTAAAGTACTATTTCTTTAGACATCAGACCATGGAGCCTTTAGTATTAAATAACTTTAGTATGACGGTAAGCAATAAACTGGCTTACAGTTGGTTGAAATGTAGTTACATTGAATAATTACAAAACCCACCATGATGGCGCTGCGAGTAATCCAGGGGTATGAAATGAAGCTGCAGTAATAGTCGTCATTTTTGGAGATAGAATTAACCGGTCTCTAATAATGACATCGCTTCCTGTGTGTCGTACCTAGGGTAAAGTGGCGCCACCTAATTTCAAAGATTATTAAACCAATCTAATTATATGAAGATTATTCTCCGTCGCATCAGATAACTTACTAAGATGCAGATAGCGACACCTTTTTTCCTTATTTTTTTAGGTGGTAGAGAATTGTTACATACAGCTATTGTTTCACTTTACGGCCATCTCGACCAAAGAGGAACCACCGCCATATTCTTAAGGTTTAATGCTTAACATCATGTCAACAATCTGTTGGTTGGTTGGGGGTTCGATTCCTACTCGATTGCGAATACTTGCATAAACTATACTATACACTTGTTTCAGATCTGATTATGTCTACGACATATTTTTGATGCGAATCAGTGTTTATTGACGAAAAAGATAGCGTTATAAAAAAAAAATAAACACACAAGTCATTTCATAATATTGAATTGTTTCGCAGATGGAGTGAGTTTGACATGGGGCCCCAACTGATGCATATGGGCCATCCAGACATCTGGACTTTTGAACCTCTTTTACACCGTTGGGAATGGAATTGAACTGTTATGTCAAATAATTTTAGAGCAAGTAATAATATTGGATAACACTTAACAGATTATCTAAAGATATTTTGTAACATTAATTATTTCCTAAAAGAATAGCTAGAACTTTTAAATTTAACAATACTAGTAATAAATGAACTGGCGAAAGTATATTTTGAAATTTTACACTCCCCTAACCAAAGAGTCTAGGTTAAATAGTCTGGTAGGTTATTAATATAGCCTTGTAAGAAGCATTTTATTTTATTATTGTCAAGAATATTGAAATTAAGTCAGTTTTAGTTATTTGTTTTTAACTAAGTTTGTCTATGACTTGAATATTTTGTTGTTTATCCTATTAGAAATCCATGTCAATATATTTTTACTTTGATAATAGTTTAAACAATAAGAAATATACATTAAAAATAAGAAATATCTAAATTTGTTCATTAGTTTTAGTTACATTCTGTCTCCAATTCAAAGGTCATGTCGGTGACATTTGTTTCGTTCTGAACAGAGATTAATATTAAAATCTCATTTTAGAATGAGACAAATAAATCCATCTTACATATGCAGTACTTTACACAAATAAAACAATTCCAAGATAAACGTTTCTTATTTAATAGCTTTACAAGATCATTGTATATGAGAGTTTATCGTGACATAAACCTTGACATATTTCATTTGGAATTACATTATTTTACTCCAATCTTACATTTTCTTATATACAAATAAACCCAAGAGCAAACTCTCGATTATCAATATAACTTTACACCTATATTTTTCATCTTTGCTTGCTGTTTGAAACAATCTTCAGTAGAAAAGTCTTATGGTAAGATCTGACAGTATTATAAACATAATTTTTAATTTTCAACTATAATTTTTGTAATAAAAATGAGCAAAACAAGAAACCATAAAACATATTTATATAGTCTATGTATATGTAGTGAAGTCGTTACTTCATTACATCTATAGGTGAACTACATAGAAGTGTTATTATGAAGTAAACAAATATTATAAACTAAAGGACTAATAACATATTTAAACTAATTAATACATAAATTGATTATTTTTTCAGATTTACTACTCTTGAAACATTTTTCCATAATATACATTGTAAGATTTCTTACGATTTTATTAAATATATGCAAACACATTTCATTTTATTATATTCCACATTGAAAATTGATTAGTATCTCATAAATTAGAGCATATTTTTTTTTATTTTCATCACTGTTTTCTAATCAACTATATATTTTCAAGCTATAAACATTTCTACAATAGCTCCAATAATAGAGGCTTAAGCTATTAATATAAATATGCCATAAAGGCTCTTTACCATTACATGAAATCTTCATTATTCCACACTCAAAATCTACTTTTCTAGCCACCCACTTCCAATTGAGTATACTTGATATTAGGAAAATTTACGTAACCCAGATAGCAATTTGGAATATAATTTTGGGCAACTTACTAAAAACACTCTGCTGTGCATTAACATATTACGTTCCCCTATAAAGTAAAATAACTTGATGGCGCTATGTTAAATCATGAACTAAGATATTGAAATATCTGTAAACAGATAAAAATTCTGTAATGCAACATTGTTCAAGCGTAAGATAAACCGTGTTGTACATACATATTTTTCTATGGATATAAACCATAATAATTTTCTATTCTAAGGAATTCAACATAAGAAGCTGCTTTAAGACTTTAGTTTGTGATGTTTCTCTTATTTCTCCCGCCAGGAACATTTCATCAACAACTGTGTAGACCTGAAAAAAGAACTCCTTCAAATCAAGATTACTTTATTAAATAAGCTTTTACCAGGGGATTCGCAAGTGCAGAGCAAAGTAACTTCTTCACATCTTTTCCTCAATACAATAATAAACCCTTTAAATTATTAACTAAAACTGTTAAAGCAACCCTAATAAATTTTTTCCATTAATCATAGTTCCTAGATTCTTCCATTACCAATCTTCCTTAGATTCCTCTACAAGTTACATTTTACAAGCATTCAATTACAAAATATCTTTATTCCCATGGTTGCTTGCACATTCTTATGAAACATCAAATTTTACTTTGTAATAGTATAAATGTTTGTGAGGAAGCTACTCCCAGCTCTGAAGGAAGAATTTGCTGTCTTTGACAAGACATGTCTAGATTCATACTGTAGATTTTAAGCAGTATCAATTGACTTTAGAGTCACAATTTATGTATTTGGAAATTTATTTAGAATTTGTATATGCCTATTTTAAATAATCAAAAAATAGGATTAGTCAATAGTTCTTATTATTGTCATTTTTATTTAACGGGAAACAAACTTACCTTATAAAAATTAAATACCAGATCTAATTCACACACATTATGGAAATATTCATTCAAAACCTCTACAAAATTATGTATTGCCTCCAGGTAGCACAAGTTATTGTCATTTACATCAACACAAATGCAGAAGTATAGACCAGCGTATCTTCTATAGACAATTTTGAAGTTGCGAAACTAAAAACATATATAATAATTAGATGTTTAGTTGATGGAAACTAATACTACAAAATGATTTAAAATGTAGATAAATGCAATAATTTTTAATGCTGACCTCAACGAAATTGGTATGCTTTGCGTCACGCACAGTAACAACGGCATGCACTTCTTCTATTAACTTCTGTTTCTCATCATCATCAAAATTCATATACCATTTCGCTAGACGTGTCTTACCCGCACGGTTTTGGATTAATATAAAGCGAATCTGTAGACAGCAAAGAAACAAGGTAAATAGGCATCAATTAAAAGGATTTTCACAAAAGATCAATTTATGCTTAAGTAAATACCATTTTTAAAGAATATTGCTTAAAAGTTTACAAGAATACGCCTTCTTTTCAGTCATTCGATTTTAGATTTGGATTTGACATATAGGAACCGGTGTGGATGGTTAACAAAATATTTAAATGTTATGTTTGTCTCTGCATATGTATTGATTTATTTATTTATTAATTTTTATTACTTTTATAAATTTTGAACTTAAATATTTTCTATTGAGCTAAATAAAAAAAATGTAAATTTACGATAAATACTTACAGACAGAAAGTAAAAAAGAAGGGTACAATTTGAACAGTGGAAACTGAGAAAACTTATAAAGATAAAAATATAATAATAACAAGTAACATTTAGATTAAATTGTATCAACTTTTACAAGCTGCACAAAATAGTGGAAGTTGTTAAAATTTTATTTTTTATTACTTATTATAAATGGTTACCATTTACTTAGTTTTTTAATGGAGTCACAGTTGCTTTTTTTTTACCTATTTAAATAATTTGAAGTATAATATTTGAATATAATGTACAAAAATAATTTAATGAATTTTAAGAATGTCTAAATGTTCAGGGTTAAATAATAAAAAGGAATTGTTTATGATGTTTACAGCATAGCAACACAAATATCGAGTTGTTTTTCAATTTTCAGTGAATATTTGACGTTGAAGGTATTAACGCGTTTTTCTACAGATTCCATCAATGTAGTGCTTAGGTTTTAAAAATGTCTTTAATATAAGTAGTTTAGTAGGAAAACAAATCGATTAAATTTTAAATGACGCCCACGAAGACCACAAAAACCGAAGTAGAAATGGTGATACGAAATAGAAAAAATGTTATGAAAGACGGAATCATGACAATGTCGGGCATCGGCGAACCGTCAGTTTTCCACGCTTTGGTTGTAATCTTTCTGGAGTTCTTCGCTTGGGGTTTGCTGACAATGCCAATTATATCAGTGCTGAACGCTACGTTCCCGGACCATACGTTTTTGATGAACGGCCTTATAATGGGTATCAAGGGCATTTTATCCTTCCTGTCAGCGCCGCTCATTGGTGCTCTGTCCGACGTGTGGGGCCGCAAGTTCTTCCTGCTGGTCACGGTGTTCTTCACGTGCGCGCCGATCCCGCTTATGACAATCAACACTTGGTGGTTCTTCGCGATGATCAGTATTAGCGGAGTGTTCGCGGTGACTTTTTCGATTGTGTTCGCGTACGTGGCCGACGTGACTACGGAAGCGGAACGCTCACGGGCTTATGGCTTGGTGTCTGCGACGTTTGCTGCAAGCATGGTCATCTCGCCTGCCCTCGGCGCCTACTTGATGGACTTATACGGGGAGGCACTGGTCGTAGCGGCCGCAACAGCCGTCGCCGTGCTCGACGTCTTCTTCATCATGGTCGCTGTACCTGAAAGCCTCCCTGAAAAGGTCAGGCCTAGCGGCTGGGGGCCTGCTATCAGTTGGGAGCAAGCTGACCCATTTGCTGCTTTAAGAAAAGTTGGTGCCGAGCGCACAGTACTTATGTTGTGCGTTGCTGTATTCCTCTCATACCTACCAGAAGCCGGACAGTATTCATGCATATTTGTGTATTTAAAACTAGTGATGGGCTTTGGTGTAGTTCAAGTGGCAATATTTATAGCTATTGTTGGAGTGCTCAGCATAGCAGTGCAAGTTGTTCTCGGATTTTTGATGCGATCACTCGGAGCAAAGCACACAATTATGGTTGGATTGTTGTTTGAGATGCTACAGCTCATGTGGTATGGCTTTGGAAGTCGTACGTGGATGATGTGGGCTGCCGGAGTTCTAGCAGCACTAGGATCGCTAACTTACCCTGCTATTAGTGCCTATGTGTCGGTTAATAGCCGTGCGGATCGTCAAGGAGTGGTGCAGGGCATGGTCACAGGTGTGAGAGGATTGTGCAACGGGCTAGGCCCCGCTATGTTTGGTGTGATATTTTATCTATTTCATGTGGATCTCAATGAGGAGCATGCGGTGCCTGGTTTGGATGGGAAGCCGGACGAGAAGTATGTGAGAATGGTGCCGGGGCCGCCTTTTGTGTTGGGAGCATTGCTGGTGATTTGCGCGCTGCTTGTGGCGGCTTTCCTGCCGGAGGACGGGACCGTCGGGGGCGGGAGGCGGGCTCCGGCCGATTTGCGGTTCGAGGTGGAGCGGGGGCGGCGCGTGGCGGGGCCCCTGTCGCCGCTCATGGCGCCCGAGTCCGCGGCCCTCTAGCTAGCGGCGAAGGCCGGCCGCGCGGCCAGCGTGTGATTCCCCAGCCGACCGCCCCGTGGCGCACAGGCGAATGCATTTAGGATGGTACCAAAGCAAACTCAGTGAGCGGAAGTGAGTCCCATATCCTATGATCCTTGCACGAAGTACATTGACGACATTCCCGCGTTTCACACGTTTACTTTCAGCTTCCGATTGAAACTTGTTCATAATTTATAAACTTTGTACCTATTTTATAATTGATTTTCGCTGTTGAGGGCATGTACATATAGAACTATATTGTAATAAATCATTGAATCATAGTACAAGTGCTCTGTTTCATATTCGGGCTATACATCACACAACAATATCAAAATAAACATCAACATAAACCCAAAAAAAGAAGCAATACCTGTGTTAATTCATTCGTAAGCTTATGCAATGGGCGTAATGATAAAACAATTATCTCGATATTGACCACAACACTAATTTATTCCGTAGTTATCAAACATGTAGTATAAATTACCCTATTAAAAAGTCATCAAGATATAAATGTATCAATGATAACTAAAATCATATAGTATACTGACGGCAACATCTATTAGATTGAAAAATTTGCCAATTTAACGTTATCAGTAGATGTGAACAATTCTAGCAATACATTGTACTCATGTACAATACAATACCGATTGTCCGTTGAGTCAGAGATTATAATGACTAATTTCATAGAAAATTTGGAGGCACCAATTTAAAAGAATTTATATCTTAATTTGTTGATTAACTGTGTACTAGACATTCAAAAGTATTAATAAAGTATTTTTATTAATAATATCTCTGGCATTCAGCTTTATAAAACTCCTTACATTGCATACACTTTATGTAACTGAATTATGAACTATGGTAATAATATTAACTTTATCTAAGTACTTTTAAAAATGAAGTAAAATAAAATTCATATATAATTGCCAGCACCATTGAAACCATTGTTGAAAGTGGGCAACATTGCTTCGCTGACCTAATTTACAGTTATTTTGATATAAGTCCAAATGTTTCATGTGGTAACATAGACAATGTAATTATTAACAACAAAGCACTCGTATAGCTTTTCAGTATGCAATATATAAAATGCTTAATGGTTATACAATCAGCTAATCAATCAGTCATAATATTATTTTAATGAAAACGCCAAGTTTTCATTTATGAGTGATTTGTTGCTTAAATAACATGAATACCATTTTTTTTTATCAATAACACATTTTCTATTTGCCTTGCTTGCGTTATTTGGTTTTCCCGGGGGAATTTATTTTTGCGGAAAGGGTAACAAACACTAAAATTTTAGGATTTTAACCGACTCCAAAAAAAGAGGAGGTTTCTCAATTCGACCGTGTATTTTTTTTTATGTGTGTTCGCGGATAACGTCGTCGTTTATGAACCGATTTTGATGATTCAGTTTTAGTTTTTTTATTTTTTTTTCAGTTTTTAAGTTCGTTGGAAAGGGGATATACTAAGTGTGGTCCCATAAAATTTTCATAAAAATCGGTCAAGTAGTTTGTTTTTGAAATTAATATGTCACGAAGGTACACTTTTAAGGCGTTTGCGCTTGTAAGTCGGTTTTTTGTAATTTTATGTCAAAATCTTGTTTTTGACAACTTATCAGATATTGACAATAATCGCTTAAAGTACGTGCTGCTAGGCAATTTGATGATAAACATCGCATTTGAAATGCCATCTAAAACTGCTCACAGCCACGGATCGTGTCTACAATGTAATTGTGGTCGCTGACGTCATGGCTTTATTAATAATTGCAGAATGTATAACGGCTTTTATATTTTAACTAACTTAACAGAAACTTTTAGAATCGATTTACATTAACCTTAAAGTACTATCGGGTAAACGAATTGAAACAGGTTTATGTGTGTCATCGATTATTGATCGCATCGTGGGGTAGGCGGAAAAAAATTGATTAATGGAATTTGTTTTAAATGAGTTAAATTATTTAACTGACGGCAGTAATCGTTTTATACATTACAGATACTAAATGTCTATCGGTGAAAAAGCGAACCCATTGGATTTTATTTCAAAATTATTGTTTTAAATTTAATGTAATATTAATAGAAAGAAATGTGAAGTTCTAATCGTTTCTTAAAGGTTTACCGCTAGTTTGAATAGTATTTCAATACTAACAAAAAAATCTAAGTAAAACAGCAATGGATTTGCTGAATTTTTTGTTAACAGTTTATTAAATATTTAACGCGTTTTTGATATAACCTTAATCACGCTTACAGTAATTAATAGAATCTTTGTTCGAAATTTCATTTAATGAATATAGGGAACAAATTGCATATTATTAAAATTAATTGTCACTTCCTTTATTATTCCATTTGTCTACTTTGTTGTCCTTACGACAGTCTTAAAAATAGTAATTTATTACCGTCATTTTGGTACTTCTCCATGAAATTATCATTTATAAAACTATTCTTGGCCTTATGTATATATTAATTTTATATTAATGCTAGCTGCTTCCCGCCATTTTACCCGCGTTTTTTTTTAATTGTTCAAAATCCAACTTATATGTTAATTCAGCTAATAAACTATCTGTGTGTCGATTTTTAATCCCAATCCATTCATCCTTGTATTATGCAATGGCAAACATACATACTTTTACATTTCTAATATTAATAAAGATAACCATTATTTTATTCGAAGTCAAAGTCAAAGTCAAAATTCTTTATTCGATTCAGACTTTTCAAGCATTTACAAACGTCAAAATCTACCAACGGTTCGGAAACAAGACCTGTCCAGAGAAGAATCATCAAGGAACTGCGGTCTTTTCTTTTTTTTTTATCCATTTTTTTGTAACTGCAGGGCATCACTTCCACACATCTTGGTCCTCAACTTTGGATTACTAAACTTGCTTTGACTAATTTCCAAAAAGTTATATCATTTAATTCATTTTGGATATTAGTTAACTCATTGTACATTTGTACAGAAATTTGTACGACCCTTTAGTAGTTTAGTAGTTATGGCAAGTCTAGACCTAGGTGTCTCTAGTACCGCGTGTCGCATCATGCTACGTTGTCTAGTTCTATCATTTTTTGGAAAAGCATGGATGATTTTACGTAAACCATTTAAACCACCACATAGTAATTGGGAAAATTAGTAAAATTTTTAATAAACAAAATATGAGCACGCAATAAAAAAAATGTGTAGCCAAATAAAAAGCCGTTTCTTACTGATCAACTTTTTTAAACTATAAATATGTGTATATTTTATTCATTCAAATTACCAAAATGTTATAAACAAAGCTTCGTGTTCGTACCAGATTTGGCAACTATCTTTGAAAGCGAAACTGGTACTGGCTTATTGAAAATCCGCCTTGCGGTTCCAGTCCCTCGCCTTGACCCTATTTCGTTCGATTACAGTCTCGGAGTAATTTCGCGCCATTGTTTATTGTAATGTTCTATTGGAAGAAAGTAGTTGACATAAAGCCATATATTTATACAAAAGTTGATAAGTTTATATATCAAAAGAATGGGTAAAAACCATTACGAGTTTGTCCGCACATTCTATCTAACTTATTAGCTTGATTTTTATTTTAAGCAAGCTGTTGCTAAGCGGTATCATACGCGTATAAATGTTCATAGCAAACATGACGAAAGAATAGTCAAATTGAACATCACATAGCATTAAGCGTATGTTGATATATGATTATTTGGAGATTTGAAATAAAAATAAGTATTCAATGCAATTTTTTTGTCCTGGCAATTGCAAACACAACAAAAAAGAATTAACCAAATAAGTGCAGCCGTTCTGAAGTTATGCTCGTACATACATTTCTTGGATTTATTTTTATTTCTAAAGATTAAAGGTATGGTACACAGATTTGTTACAAATTATTGGGAATCACCAAACTTTTGTCCCACTCAAGTTATAGGTACTCAAACCCGATAACCCTCTGGGCATTTCTTATGTTTTCCTAACTTTCAATATATCCTCGGTTGTAATTGTATTACGCGGGTCGACCCAGAACATTTTTCCCAACAGTTTTTGCAAAGAAATACAGACAGACGAACACAGAACAGCTTTCTGTTTGATTATATATCGTTTAAAAAGTGAATAGGCTTTTATAAAAGTTAAATTGTTTACTGTAAGAATAATTTTATTAAGACTTAGCAGCTACCTGATAATACAAACTTATTGGTCTTATAAAATAATAAGCAGTAAATAAATTAAAGGAATAATA
>DWHK01000675.1:0-13056 GCA_018247855.1 Graphium androcles
ATATAATCCTATCCCATCCTATCCTTTAACCTGTTTCATCCAATTTCCAGGGCTGGCAACGCATACGCAACTCTTCGAATGTTGTGTATGTCTATGAACCGTCAGCTCGCTTGCCAATCTTTCATATAAAAAAAAAAAAAGGTAACCGAAAATGTAATTAAAATTAAAAGGAGAATAAGTGCTACAGCACATAAGCAAAGATAACATAAATCATGTTAACACTGCGATTATTATAATTACTTCAGCCTTTAATTCTTCATACCCTTTCTTTTGAGAAACTCCAATCCTTTTATCAACCTTTTACAAGTGAACCTTAATAATTACACTGAGCAAAATAAAAAAGTTGTAAAACATTCGATCCCTTTCCTATTTTTAGTAAAGACTTTGTGGGAAAAAAATTTGTTGTGACCTGTGCATTTTTCGTTTTATTATTTGTTTATTGTAATCAAATAGTTTATTAAACAATATGGATTGTTTAAACTTGTATGATATTCGACTAAATTAAAATCGGTTCAGCTATTTGAAATCTATTCTACCATAGACAGACCCACAGATGAAAAAATGTTTGTTCAATATCGTATAATTTTTCACTACCAGTGTTTAATTAGAATCTTGGAAAATTCATTTAAGTAAAGATTTTCTAAAAATACATGAACATATAACATACCTTCTTTTAATCTAGCTTCAAAAAATATAACATGTTTGCAATTCTACTGGCGTTGACGTCTTGGGTACAGATCATCGCTTATAGCGTGATGTGAAGAAGCGTTGAGTGTGCGTTGCCACCCTGAGTATTTGGATAGAATAGGTTAATTGGGTAATATGGGTTAGGTACATATTAAGGACTTAAGTGGAAAAGAGTGAGAGGAATGGTAAAAGGAGAGGATAGGAATGGCCTCCCGATAACACAAAAAATTATGCATACGTTATTTTATGCTGACTTTTTTTTCTTTTTAAGGGCTGTGTACTTCCTCGGGCGAGCGTGGCCGTAGAAGTGTAGAAAGAGGTGTATGAACGATTTTATACTCGACCATCTATAGCCTCATTTGCCTCGTAGCATTGCATCATACTCCACAAGAAAAAAAAACACTAAATATGCATCAGTCATCTATGCATAGATAAAAGCGCGAGAAAATAGTAGAGGCGGCGAGGCGAACGCAATAAACACTAGCGCTCAATACAGAACAGTGCAGTGCAGGAAAAGTAATCACGGTTCAACATAACTCTATTTGCCGTAGAGCGACCGTGGGCGGGATTGCAGGTTGAGAAATGGCTTTTTTTATTTATTCTAAATTTAAACATTTACTGGCTATTCATTCCATTGTTAAAATTATCCATCGCTTTTAATAACAGAATAGCAGCATTTAGATAGACGGCATTTAGTACGTACGACAGTTATTTTAAATGTTACTTTTAACGTTAGATATAAATAAGATAAATTTGAAATAAACTGAAAACGGATGCATTTTTTTAAATTTAATTCTGGTCTACGTCATACATAGAAATGCTCAGTTTTATTATAGTGAGCATAATGGTTCCAGAGATACAGTGGTCGTTTATTAATCATATCAAAATATATTTCAAAATGTATAGCAGAGTAAAGCAGGTTGCTAGTCTAGAGTGTGATATATACAAACGCATACACAAAAATTTCAAGAAATTATTCAAAATTGCTAATAGTAACGTATTTTAAGAGTACTAGAAATATTCCCGAAATTTGACAGGGACATTTACCGAAGAAGTTTTGATATGAGAGACTGCGTTCAAAAGTAAAAAAATATTGAGAAACATAGAAATTGTGCACGCCGCACAGAAGTTAATTTAGTCAAAAACTTGTAGATTTATTTGGTTCTCAAATTGAAAGATTGATGCTATTCAACTCACAAACAATATAAAATACCTTGAGCTAGATATATATGCACATTCTAAAATGGTGGCTTATTAAATTATATAATTTAAGCTATATCTGAAATTCAAATATTATTAAAAGATATTATTGCAGTATTGTTTAATCCTTTCCGGTCATAATTTCCAAACAAAAGCGTAATCTTTGGCAAATCGCAACGAATAATAAATATTGATAGCATAAAGTAATATAAAATTCGAGTTGCATTTTATTACACCGATCTAATTGAAATAATGTATGAATATACAGTATACTTTATTTAACTACCTCTGTAGCCTCGTTGCTTAGGTCCTTGCTTTACAAACCGGAGGTCGTGGGTTCGAATTCCGCCGGGGGACAATGTCTTTGTGTTGTTGTTTATAAGTTGGGTTAGAGCAATGCGGGCTGATCACGCGATTGCCTGAAAATAAAGACGATTCATACGTCGGATAGGCATGTAAAAAGTAGGTCCCGGTTGTCAAGAACACCTTTGACAGTCGTTAAAAAGTATGTCAGTGCATTCAAATATCCTGACAACTAATCCATCCTTCGAATACAGTTAATCCCAGAGGTCAGATGACAGTCGCTCTGTGTAAAAACGGATATGCAGGTAATTTCTGGTTGGATTAGAAGCCGACCCCAAGTAATATGGGACTAAGGCGGACTGGGAGGAGGATACAGTATACTTTATTTAAGTACACTCAAGTTTCAACATAGTTTCAACATGTTTCAACATAGGGATGTTCTGTTTTGTGTTCCGTGCGTTGATTCAGTGTTGGTATCAGTGCAGATAACTTATTTTCAGTATATTTTCACATGAATTATTATTTCAAATTAATATAGTAGGCGAGAGGCGTTCCAGCCAGTTTCATTTCATTCATCTTAGCCTCTGTAAACAATTTTTTTAGGGCAAGGTTGATTCACCCGATATTAAGTGATCCCATCGCCCATGGACACACACAAAATGTGAAGTGTTGTGTGTGCGTTGCCAGTCTTGGAAATTGTACAAAACAAGTTGAAGGGTAGGATGGATCAGGATTATATTAAAGATTTGGTGGGGAAAGGAGTGGGAAAAGAAGAAGTAGGAATGGCCATCTGGCAACCCTAAAAGCCATGCATATTTTATTTTATGCTGGCTCTGTAAAGGGTAGTGCTACCGCCCCAGAATTGAATAGCTTTTATTTCGATTAATGGTCTCAGTTTTTCAGCACAGGGCAACATCAATTGGATCAGGTAGTATTATTTATATACATAATAAAATTGTAACTTGCCGATATACATGGAAGATATATAAAAAAATAACGTAAGCCGTCTTTAAAACCGCTTTTTTTTTTGAATTTTTGTCTGTGTGTATTAGATTATATTCACAAACACTACTATGTAAAATTGCATGCCGTTTTCACTATTGTACTGGTGTAGGTCTAACTTAAAAGTAACTTATACTATATAGTTTTTATTTTTAACTTCACGTACTTACTTTCTATGTGTGTATACGTTAACCAAGGTAATGAACTGTTTGTTATTATTTCATAACTTTGCGGGATTTAATAACAAATATTCAAACATTTAAGGGTAAAAACTTTTTGATCTTAAGTAATGTTATAAATGCGAAACTTAGTCCAATAGTAGGCCAAGTTATAAAAGCTATAAGCGTCCGTTCAGAAATTATTTTCCGTTTTTTTTAATACAGCACTTTATTTCTGGATCCCTATACCGTTTCTGAAGCCCTGGCAACTGTACACACTTAGAATTTACTTTGTTCTATTGTGTACCGTACCGTATTGTATATTATATATTATATCTATACATCTATACAAATAACTAAAATTGGAGTATCTGTTTGTAATAATAAAATAACCGCTTTTTATCACATGCATATAAATGTATATACGGTACATATACCGAAATAACATTTTTTACAATTTTTGTCTGTCTGTCTGTCCGTCTGTCTATCTGTTTGTTCCGCTAATCTCTGGAACGGCTAGATATTTGTCTGTATATATATTTGTTCGCGCATCACACAAAAACTACTAAGAAAAATTGCATGCCGTTTGTACAATTGTATTGGTGTAGGTCTAACTTAAAGGTAAGTAATATAAGTATATACTATATAGCTTTTATTTGTAACTTAGCATACATACTTACTTTCTATGTATGTATACATTAATCAAGGTAATAAACTATTTGTTAATATTTAATAACTTTGGGCGATTGAATAACAAATATTCAAACATTTAACGATAAAAACTCTTTGATTTATAGTAATGTCATATATGCGAAAGTTGGTCTGATAGTAGGCCAAGTTATATAGGCTATAATGGTAGACGACAATTCAAAAATTATTTTCCGTTTTTTTTTAACACAGCACTTTATTTCTGGATCCCTATACCATTTCTGAAGCCCTGACAACTGTACACACTTAGAATTTACTTCGTTCTATTGTGTACCGTAACATATTGTATATTATATATAGTATATAAACAAAGACAAACTCATTTTCGAGTTTGTAATTTTAGTAACAATGTTAATCCAGATTATAAACAGTGTGTAATTTTTGGTTTTTCAATAGTTTTTTGCAATTGAAAAACTAACTTTCAAACATCGAAAATAAAACCCATTTCCGTTTAATTTTCTGTTGTAATAGAAATTACTAATTAGCATACATTTTCTTACAGTGAATTCTTTATACGAAAATTTATACTTAAGTGAGTAAAAATGGAACATACTCGTATCTCTAAAGAAAGTTCTGGATGGCGACACTAATCAATCGTTCCCCGGGGAACCGCTCCTCGGAGCAAGTGAGGGAAGTGTTGGAGCTCGTCGTAAATTGATTAGTGGCAAATTTGTTGGCCGATGGGTGACTACTTACGTGCACCTGGAGGTTGGGCTAATCTCATTTCCACACGTCTGCGCGACTCATTTCCAGCGTTGGAAAAATGGGTTTTCTGATTTGAAATTTCCTTACGAGCTATGGGCTTTTTTGTACTTCATATTTTCTGTTTATACTGGATAATTTAAATAGATATTTAAAGGAAACAAATGTTTTTGTATAAAATGTGTTATATTTATATATCTTTCTAGTTATATTATCTTTTGTTTCTGTTTGTCTCCAATAAAGTTAAATAAATAATGAAGGTTATAAGTAATAGATGTAAGAATGAAATTTAATTAATACTTCTACAGAAAAGACACTTTTCTAATTTTTCTATAAGTATTTTAATAGTTACATTTACAGATATATTTTAATAGCTTACTTTACATATATTCCATTCCAAAGTTTGGTGCTTGGCCGAAGCTTATCATGTGAACAAAACACATTTTCATGGTATTGTGTTAGAAGAAGAAAAATTATCTATGCCCATCTTTAGGGTATATAAGGCTTATTCTTAAATCTATTGATAATAATACAACCTTTTGGAGTTAGTATAAAAAATAATAACAATACAACATTTTTATAATAATTTATTACTATTTACTTTTCATTAATGAAGCAGTCAATGATGACTGTTGACCCGGTTGGTGCAGATGCTACGGTCCTGGCTTCGGCGTCATGGTTCCCACCCAGGCCATATTTGCAAGAGCAAAGAATAATAGTATCGGATCTAGGCAACAGTCTATGTAAAATTGATGTATACAAATGTTCTTTAAACAAAAGGTTCTTAAAGTAAGGGGAGTGCTTTTTAAGAAAATAAGTATGAATACAAAGTATGGACTAGACTAAAAGTTGTCGTCATAACTACGAAAATAAGTATTATCTGAGTATTTAGTCTGATTTTGCATTCCGTACCTAACCCTATGAAGTAAAAAGAATTTATGAAATTTAATTTTTCACGAGAGGACAAATACTAACATGAATAAGTCGGTAACTGGCCACTTCAGCTTCTAGGACTGGGTGCAGCCGAGCCAGGCAAAAAAAAGCATTTCACAGACAGAGTGAGCGGTTAACGAAAACAAAGTGGAGTATGTTTTAACCCTCCATCCGCTGGCGAAGCAATTGTCGGGTAAACATATTACTTTATGCAACAAAACGACCGAAAAAAAGCAACTTTTTTTTTAAAAACTCTTTTTTCAGAAACGGAGACAAAGAAGGAGTGAAATGTAAAGGTCGCTCACATGCGCGAGGTATAATTAAAGGGTTGAAATGAATATTTAAATATCGTAAAGGGTGCACTCTCGACGTCACAATGACGTTCGGCGCGTCCGATTCTAGAAAGATACGTATTTTTGGAAGTCGAGTAACGACTGGTGACACACCGAGCTAAGTGACATCCTATTCGAAATAAATTTATAGAAAAGTTTGTAAAATTCCGTGTTATTTTCTCTTTGACGCAAAAACATAAAACAACTTATAAAACATTATTTGCAAATGTATTTTTTTATTGTTTATGACAATTTAGAATTCTTATACTGTAAGCAAACTAAGTCGCAGGCTGGAACCGCATGAAAAACTGTTATATACAATCCCTTTTGAGAAATAAAATTAGAATCTAGATCAGAGACAAGACTAAAAAACCCGACTAGCCTAAATTATGGAGAGGCATTATTAGCTTTGCCCAATTTACCCCAAAAGTACGAATGCCAACTGCAATCGTTAAATGTAATCATTTCTTTGCGGACACTATAATACAGAACCTTGCGAACAAACACATTACAATAAAATTTACCTGGAGTGTCTGCTTACTTAATACTAATATAGACTGATCATTGACTGCTTTTCAAATTTTTCTAAAGGTGTTTTGTAAAGCCTTAATTTATTTTAATAAAAAATATCGAGGAGTGGCAAAGAAAGTTCCACTTAAATTTCTATGTATTCTTTAAAAATTTTAGGATGATTTAAGCACAAACTCGCCATACTACCAATTGATGATATATGTATATATGTATGTCAAGTAATCTGCTGTCATGTAGGCAACCTCCAAATAATTTTCGCTTACAAATAAACTCTAATAGATACTGCATATAAGACCAGTAACGTGGCATGCTCATCTGTGCAGAAGCACATATACAACTGAAAAATAATATTGCCGACAAAAATATTACCTTTGTTTACATACAAACCTTGTCCTAGCAATGCATAATGCAAACATACAAAAAAAAAAGAATTAAGCAAATAGGTGCAGCCGTTCTGAAGTTATGCGCATACACACATTTCTTTATTTAGTTTTTATCTATATAGATCACGGTTTGAATGTTTGTTTTTAATCCAATATTATATAGATGTTGAGCTAATCTCTAGAAGTACCAATTGATTTAAAAAAAATGGTTTTGGGTATAATAAGATGAGGTATAATTTAAGCTAACTAGCTATATATCATCACGCTACGACCTTTAGGAGTCGTAGATAATAGAAAGAAAATAGTTTAATAGTAAAAAATTGTAGAAATAGCTAGTAGTTATATATAAGACAAATATCATTTATGGGACAAGGTATACGCAATTAAAATAAAATCCCACCCTCTATATTAAATCTGCCATTAAATCAATGTCCCCTACATTTTTACTTACCCCTACAAAATTAAAAATACACTTTTGCGTAAAGCATATTATACCGTTACAGAATACTTTGCTGACTTTAATGCTCGGGATTAACACTGTTGATACTCGCTTAGGTCAAAACTAGACTTATAAGCCAACTTAATTTTAAAAAGACCAACTGATTAGTTACTCAGTCGCTCTTCTAGGCAGAATCTGCCTTCCGAGCTGGCGGTAGCTTCCTCACGAAGTATACAATGTAGAGTTTGACGTTTCATAAGAACGTGTATATAGAAAAGGGATATATAGACGCTTGCAGTCTATGTGAATAAGGATATTTTGAATTGTGCCCGTGTGCTCAGTGTGCCACATACCGAAGAGCCGTCGGGACGAGTCAAAGATACAGAACACGTCGCAGGGGCACTGGCGTTTGCCAAAAATTATAATTTTAATTGCGGGCCCCCTCTCCCGGACCGCTCCCGGCTCATCGCGACATAAATATAAGATATTTTACAACGACGTCTCTAGTTAATGCTTGCGTTTCGGTGTTTTTTATCCTTTTGCCCGTGAGGCGAACAAAGCTTTCTTGTTCGTGGATTGTGTGTTTGATTTTGTCTAGTCTGTAGTAGCGCAGCGTCGGTAGAGTTTGGTGGGCTAAGTCGGGTAAAATTGTTCCATATCAATGAATTATACCACATCATTTAACGAACAAATAGGCATAAAAAAACAAAAGATATATAAATATCTTGTTATGTATAATTTTAATATGATAAAAAGCAATGTCCTTGAATTAAAATGATTAACTCTTACTAGCTAGACTGATGAACAACAATATTTGTAATAGAATAACTACTTTCATCCACGAATGTTCAAAACATGCCATACAACATAATTTCTCTTACAATTGTAGCCTAAAACAGGGTCTACTTTACTAAAAGGAAAACAAAAATATTATTTATAAATATGATAAACATGAATGTCATTTGCTATTGTACCATATATCCTATTATTGAGTTTATCAAATATTATGTCGCTTCAGTTTTGCAATAGCCAGAATTATCCGTTCTATTTTTTCTCCTGTCTAATCTATCATTGCAGCATTCCTCGAGACCGGTTGGACAAAACAACCAAAAAAGCCGCTTGATCTTGCGCGTTGGTGTTTTTTTCTTTATTTGTCATATTTCATCAGATGTATGTAAATGATGGATGACTCCCCATTCGGCGTTCATTCATTCCGAATGCAAGCCCGTGAACCCTCGGCGAAAATAAGCAACACTCACTTCCTCGGACCCCGAATCGAAAAAAAATTTAATGACTTCCCCAAAAAACACACACGCGAGAAACAAAGGGGGCACGCTGCCGAAAATACGCAGATAGAAGAGATCGCTAACAATTTCCTCTCACTCATTATCCTTAAACCTCTGAGTATAACTCCACGCGATATTTTGGATTTTATTATAGTGTCCACTAATTAATATGCATGCGCTGGGCCGCCTTAATCAGGGTTGGTGATCTCGAGTTTTAAAAATGACAAAAGGAAAACAATTATCTCAATATATTTCTGAAAAAGTACTGAATTATCTCAATATATCTCTTGTATGTACGTGCTATTCTTAATTCTTAATTCAATTTCTTTTTATCGACTTTTCTTGATTTATTTCTTTGCATAAAATTAATTAAAATAAAATACAACGGAGAGCAGAAATGAGATTGTAAATGAGGATTTACATACGTTTTTATGGTTGAAAGCGGTAAACAAAAAGAAAATTCTTGTAATGATAATCGATAACTACCACTCTTGTAAACCAATACCACAATGATTGCGATACGCTACAAACCTTTTAAAAGATGGGCACTTGCTTAGGAGGCTCATAGCACCGGTAGCCCCGGTCTGACAACCTTTCTTATGCTTTCAGTGATTTACATAGGGTGGGATTAGACTCCGCCAAAACGACACCACAGAAGGCGTTACCACTGCTACAAATAAAAGGCAATTGTAAAATAAAGTAGGCTTGGCTTGTCGAGATGGCGATTTGTACCGTCTTTTTTTTCCAGTACTTTTCCTTCCCTCTATCCTATATATGCGTCCCCTTTTTACCCAACGTCCTGTTTTCAAAACTGACAACATACCAGTAATTTTCCAGATGTTGAGGATATGTATGGGTTTTGGTTGTCATTTAACATAATTTGAAAAGTCTGGTCTATCTGTCTCTTTGCAGACTTAACTTAATGATTCGACTCTCCCATTTTCCGATAACTAACCATAACTCAGCACCGTAGATACCTTCGCGGTAACAGACACCGCGACAAACGCGCAAGGTAGCATACATGATACTATAGTACTCGCCTGAAAGCACTGCTAAATCATATTATGGTTGTACAGAAAGTAGAGTAATTCACCAAACAAAACAAGTGAATAAGAAACAGTTGATGTAAATTGCAATGATTTGTAGTGGCGTTCCCACCATATTTCTCAAATCTTATACATCCACATGCTTGACTCTATTAATGTAGAGTTTTCAATCCGTGGAAACATAGCCTTTCTACTGGTTGAGATGGCTGTAATTATAATAAGAAACAGAAAATTAAGAGAAGAAGAGTAACTGAAGTGAATTACATAGACACAATCACACATAGTCGGTGTAAAGATTTTATGTATGTCCTTCTATTAAAAAATATGGGACAAATTTGTATGGTAGCACGTTTAACTATTTTTGCTATGAGTTTGCGATACTGTAAACTATGCTGACAGCTATGGGTAATTACAATTAAACATATCTTAGACTCGATCTACTGAATATTACAAGGCTTATTACTGTAAGAGTAATAAAAATTAAGGCAAACTTAATCAATGACACATTTTGTTCAAACAATTTTAGATTTTTTGTATATTCAAATACCAAAATCATTAAAAATCAATTTCAATATTGCTGTTTAAAAAAAAAAGGATGTTATGAAGCTATTTTTCGCTCAATATAGCGTTCGTGATGACGCTTCGTGCGCCGTCTCTACATTTTCATAACAAATCTGTTGCGGCTTACGTCGACTGCTTTCTTAAAAAGAATGAACTTCGAAATCTAGATATTCATACCGCTCCTGTAGGATATAAGTGGCCAAGTCTGAACAAACTCGACTGAGTACTCGAGACAACGGTTCTCTTGTCTTATGAAATGCTTAAGTGGACAGCTACCTCCGCGAATCTTTATTTTAGTTTCCCCACTCCGAACGTAGCCTGCGTAAAATATGCTCGTAATTAGGATGGAAAGTATGAAATTGAAACTTCGGACGGAAGGGTACTTTGTCGTTATTGTTTTAGTGAAAACGTGCTCGAAAATTCAAACTATGGGCATTTTTTTAAATTGTGGATGGTAATTATTTTTATTTCTAAAAAAAGTTAATAAAACATTACGCTTAAAGGATTATACACAAATTAGATCCCGAAATTTAATTTTATTGGCTAGAATTAACTGTGTTTGGCATAAACATAGATATTTTTTCAACAAATCACACGTGAAAGATCTGTGCGTTTTTAGTATTAATATCTGATGATGTATTACCAAATTATTCGAAGTAAATATTTTTTAATTATACACAAAATATATGGAATTTAAAATAAAATTTATATATGTTTCATCTCTAATCTCATCTCTCAACATATCATCAATCAATAAAACGTTTGTTTTTAAAAAAACACAAGGCACAGAGGCTTATAAAAAGTATACATGAAGTAAGCTAAGGAAATCCTTACATAATTTCCATTCCATTATATTATATACCTAACTATGGACTACAAACATTACAATATAGTAGTAACGAAAGAACAACACAATAAAACGCCCTAATATTTATCCAACTAAAACCATTGACGGCTACGATTCACCATAAACAGGCTGTCGATATCAGTTTAACCGTAATGGACACAGTGGGCACGCCTTGGTCATTTCTCGCCTCACGGTCTGTTCCTTTTAAGCCAAAGCATGAATTGAGAAAACATATTTTTACCTAATATATGCTTCCGCTATTGCCAGTTATTGCCATAATTGACTGTTATATATAATAGAGTTTTATCGAATGTTTTTAATGTACAAATGTCTAATTAAACAATTTAAAATACGCAACTACCTTTTTCTACCGTGAGATTAATGCATTACTAAAATTTATCATTTCTTTGATAATGAATCTAATCGAAAATAAATAATAATCAACGTTTGGCAACACCCAACATCTTAGATACAAAACATCGTGGTAATATTAAATGGTGAATAAAATAATTCCCTAATCAAATGTAACAAAACAAAAACAGACCGAGCTTGCGTGCTAAATCCCACTCAAGTAACACGTCAAAGCCGATACGCATTATTTTTCCACACTGTCAATTATTCATCAATTTATTTCCGTTTACTCGCTCTTTTGTCTACAAAATTAGAAAATGCTGGTGAAATAATTATTCATAGATAATAAGAATTATTTATCTATAACGAGATTATTTTTACAGAAAATTACAAAAAACCAACTTTGAACGCCAAAGGAGAGTAATTTCCTGACATATTCTTTCAGCCATTTTGATTTTAAAAACAAATTTTATGTACCGATTTTTCTTACAATTTTATGTGTTATAAAAAGAATTTTTAAAATCGGTTTATATAAGTCTAAGTTATGCCCGGACGCAAGTACATAAAAAAATGGAAAAATCCAAATTAAGAAACTCCTCCTTTTTTGAAAAGCGGCTAAAAGTGTCAGCGTTAATCCAATTCAAGCAATGTTAAGTATGCAATGTTAGAACATTTAACTCATGTACATATAATTCGAATACCTAAAAGTTATGATATTTTTTTTCATTGTCTCATAATAAATGGCACATTATGCCTTGTTGTATAAAAAATTGTATTGAGTGCAAGTTGGTCATATGATCTCAAGTTGTAACTGTCGATCATAAATATCGATAACAGTAAAAAGTTTTCAGTTCAATTGCCAAACTAAATAAATTGCCCCTAGAATTCAGTCTTAAAGAATTGTAAATATATAATAATTTATTTCAGTTCTGTGTGAGGCAGTAGTTCATCCCCGAATGCGCAAATCAACGTGGGCACAAGAGCTGTATTGAAGATTTCCAAGATAATAAGTGAAGTAAAGTAACAGTCTCTAAATATATCCAATTGCTGGGCAAAGGCCTCCTTTAAACAAAGGGCATAGTCCGCCAAGTGGCCCCAGTCCATATTGGCGAACTTGTAACATCTTAGAAACATTTTACTGTCTCTTAGATATGTAGGTTTCCTCACGTGGTAAATCAGCATTTAAAATTGCAATTAACAATTTCATTGGTACCGGCACCGGGGTTTGGACTAAACCCCTCGAGTATATAGAGTTAAGGCGAGCGCCCGGACACTGAGCTACCAGGGCTCTTCCAGGATAACCCTAATGGATATCGACAACTTCTATTGGGTGTAGATTACATTGCCAACCTTCGGGAAAGTGGATTCTAATTCCAACTATAAATTTTTAAACGTGACATCACATCCTGCCAACAGATCCTGTTGCACTAATCGGCTTGTTTGACCTAGGATCATCTCCTAGGTCGAACAAACCAATTAGTTTACTTTATTGACCAAGCGAGCGAAGCTCGTGAGGTTTACAATTACAATTGGGGCGAAAACGCATTTTATGTATGTATGTATGTATGTATGTATGTATGTATGTAT
>DWHK01000676.1:0-13053 GCA_018247855.1 Graphium androcles
TGATTTAAAAAACAAACTAATTAATTGATTTTAATAAAAAATTTATGGGACCTCGCTTCGGATATCAACTTTCCAAAAAAAAAAAAGAATTATTGAAATCGGTTCATAAGTGGTAAAGAAATCCGCGAACACACAAAGAAAAATTTTACGGTCAAAATGAGAAACTTCCTCCTTTTTTTGAAGTCGGTTAAAAATTCTCTATGTTCTTCTGTTTGTACCTACAAAATTAATGTATGAATAATAAGCCAGAGATGAGAATGAAAGAGAAGATATTAATATATAAACGTGCACTATAATATTTTTATCACCGTCATTTTTGTTTTAGATTTAAAGAGACAAGAAACACTTACTTCGAACTATGCAAATATAACAATGTCAGTCTGGGGGGTATTATGTAAAGATCATTTTAATATATGAATCTGGGATCTCTGTGTAAACATACCCTTGGCGCCCTAATCACTATTTAATTATGCGTAACTTCACTTGGCGTTACCAAAGAGCCAAAGTTGGTGCTATTACCCCTTGTTTTTGTTATTAACCCCTCATCTTTGCACCCTTTCCTCGTATGGTACAGTAAAAATGTCATATTAAATACCGATAACATAAATGTGTCCGATAACATTCTGTTGCAATTGCTTGGGTTGGAATTAATTTCAGTTTAAATTAAGCTACAGTCACTGAGAAAAGTATATGGTTTTTTTTTACAAAAGTACACGTATTGTTGCTATTTTAATGTTATGTATTCATGAAACAATTTACATTTGAAGTTAGAAGTTTAATAGTTTTATGTAATTGCTATATATTTATTAAATCCTTATTTCTACATAATACATGAAAGCTATTAATTGAGAGATGCTATTAATGAAAGGTATTTGTTTAAATTGCATCAGTTTTAGAAAACTATCCCATTATGTCAGTAGTATTGTTGACATAACAATTAATTACATGTGCAACTCGGACAAAAAAAAATTGTATTGTAAAATTTATGCAATTTAAGTATAACATATCCAAGTATAAAATGAACGCCATCTTTGCGCATTCAAAGCTGGTGAATTTGTAACAAGTTCCCAAAAATATCGAATCTCACTGCGTCGCCGTTGGTCGCTACAATATTAATGCCATCTAAGCCCCGGCCTGCAAACGCAATAAAAACCAACAAATTGCACGTAAAACAACACTGTAAGCTTTGCCGGTGTCTCGCGGGAATTTATTCTGATGCCCTCTTAAATCCTTATTTATATGGTAACGCAATAATTCATGCCGGGCCTACTTGGTGCCCGAAACGCTCCGCCGCCTCCGTTCATCGTTTTACCAAGGTAAACACGCTAGCCGTACTCTGAAATTAAATATCGAAAACGTATGAAAAATGAGCAACGAACCCTTGTGAGCCAACGCCTGTGTTGTGTAATAAAAATTAAAATATTAGGCAATTTCATTAAATTTAAGTACGTTTAAACATTGTAAACTTACGTATACATATATGTACATGGCACTGAAAATTATATAGAATTAACCAATACAAAACTTCTTTTAAATTTTGGCCTTAGAACTTTTTGGCAATCTAATGTGGTATATAACATTCATTAGTCGTATGTTTTTTGTGAATTGGCGGCAATTCAAAATTAATTTAATAGGAGAATATTTTTGGTTCATGGCCTATTACGACTTTCGTTGTGATCTTAATCTACAGCAAAACTACGCGAGGCTTGGATTGGCAATAAATAATGAATCGCCATCTCGTGGCACTATTTACAATTAGCTAAATGACTGAGCGTGAGTGCATCAATCTCAGTGATGATCTGCGTGGGAGACAGTCGACAACATCTGAAGATAACATCAGTACTGTGCGACGCTAATAGAGGAAGCTAATAGAGTGACCTACCAGCAGATGCGGGCAAGCTCAGGCATTGGTTGGTGTCAAGAACAATAAAATATTACGCGAACATTTAGGCGTCAGGAAGTTTTGTACCAGATGGTTTCCCTTTACTTTGATCGAAGACCAGAAACGCCTTCGCACGGACTGGTATCGCGAATTGTTACAAAAGGATCGGCCAACTAAGGCCAAAGCGAGGAAAAAGCCAAGGAAAAAGATTCTTTGGTTCTTTGGTTGGTAAGGTCATTTCGCTATATTTGTACTGGAAGATGAAAGGATAGTTACTGCAGACTGGTATATTGTTTTGGAAAATATTCGACTTAAAGCAGGAGCCGCCTTTACCGCGATAACGCTTCAGCGCACTCCATAAAATTAACAATTAAGCCCTGAAGATGCGGTAAGTGTGTTCGCAAATGCCATAGATGGGTTGTCTTCTAAAAAAACAATAGTGACCACCACAATCAGCAAATATGCGATTTATTCGTATAATATAATATTTAGAAGAAGTATCTATAAAGTCTTAAAACCACACCACACCACCATATAAAATAATTTACACGTGAGATTCCACCGTACGACTTTTGGTTCATACAGTACGTTTATACTAAGCGGTAATGGTCTGACATATAAACACAAACAGTCAGCTACATTGCCAACATTCAGAGAAATATCTTTCAGCAGAGAAAGAGATGGGTGATTTATTATACATACATCCTTTCCATTATATATATATAATAATTAGAAAAGCGATAAAATACAAAAATATGTTCAATCTCGTAACAAGAATTTGTGAATTACACATATTTTTCTCAAGAGAAAATCTTATCTACAATATGGCACACCCTGATTAGATTGGCTAAGGCCACCATAATTGCGCCACCCAAGCAATGAATGATATATTTTTATGTTAACTTGACAGAAAAACTAAAAATCAATTCATGGCATTTTACTTTACAACATTTGAAAGCAATATGATATTAATGCTTTTTTTCTGCGTAACATAATTAGCTCTGTGAATATTTCTGCCTTTTGAGTATAATGCCCATAATGTCCCTTTGTGAAAAACGTTATAACAGACACAATTATATTCGACGTTCACTGTTATATTTCGTTACGGCATTGACAATGTATTTCGAGGTAAACAGTACAGTGTTGGCTTTTTGATAACGCCGCCAAATAAATATTTATGGAGCCGGTCAAATTTCATTGCAAAAGTTCGTCGGAACACATCGCAAGTTTCGTTCACAATTCATTATTAAAACGATGTATGGCGTCACTAAAAGTTTTGTTATAAAGTGCTGACACGTTATCACATCGTAAAACAAAAGTAATGACCGCGCTGCGTAGCTTACTGTATTCATCTCGGTATGAATGTATCTCTTTGTGGCGCGAACTGTTTACTTCTGAATATATTTTATAGCCTTTAGAGAGCGCGAAAGAATTTTTCACGCCTATATTTCACGTCGAAATATTTTATGAATAATAATAGCTTTATCTTTTTCGTTTCGTTTTCTAGATTGTCTTTGGGATTCAACGCAAAGTTGTAGGCAAATTGCATAGAAATCATCAAATACAATAGATGCCATGTTTTTGTTTTTGTAATAATTCGAGTGAAAACAAAGAATAGTAATAAAGATTTCCGGACATGTAACTCTAATGATCACTTCACTTTTATTGCCTACTGCACAGCATAATATACAAAAGGAAATAATAAAGTGTAAATAATAATATCTACTGATGTGACTGATCGATGTCGTAAATTAATTATATGGCGTAATCGTGCAATATTTATCAAACAAGCTATAATAAAAAATCATCGTCCTTATCTATTATTGACACAGTATATATTGAATGTTTTATTTGCATTAGTTTCCAACAGCTTGATAAGGTTATAAAATTTCAAAACGTATTTATTTTAGTCACATGTTAGTATTGCAAGTACAAATAAAAGCAAGAAAATATTTTTTTACGAAAATATTACAATAAATAAAGTCCTCCTGACCGAATTTTGGCCACGGCAGTCGATCTACTTAGAGTTCAGCCAACTGCACAGGAGATATTATAGTGCACAAGTGTACGTGCAGACACAGGTGCTCTCTTTGTTCCGTAACTATTAGGTATAACCCGATGGGACGGATGTCCGACACGACCAGAGAGAGATCAGGCGCAGGACCGACTTTTTACATGCCCATCTGACCAATGCGTCTGATTGGCATCTAAAAATTCAAAAATCATCTCTAATTTCGGGCAATCGGATGATCATCCCGCATTACCCTAACCCAACTGAGAAACAACAAGACAAAGTCATTGTCCCCGCTTGGGATTCGAAACCACGACCTCTGGTTTATACAGCAAGGTCCTACACCACTAGGCCACGGAGGCATTTAAAAAACAGTTAAAAATACTACCTATATAAAAATGTAAAGTAACGATGGAAGTAACATTTGCTACATTATTTTCTTGTTTTAGTCCTTTCTAATGTTAAAAATTAAGTTTATATGTTCGTAAAATATACTCGTTTTTCCATAAATATAAAGTTATCGATACAGATAGCGTTATCATGATAATATCTGGTTGACTGATTCATACTTGTAAGAACATCTTAAAGATAGACAGTCAATTGCAATATATTTGTAATATCTTACACATATAAAAGACACTGTTGTAGTATACAGACTGCCATTAACATAAAATTTAATTAAGGTAATTGCGAAGAGTTTCAAGTTGATAGTAGAATAAAATACCCGTAAAATGGCTCAAATCTCAATTATATTTGTGATTTTGTCAGTAATTTTCGTGTGCGTAGTAAATTCTGACCATTTAAATGTAGGTTCAAGTATTAACGGACAGTTGGCACATGTGGAGAATATAAAACTTTCAGCTATTCCACTGAAAATAAGGACGAAAAATGTATTTTATAACAACGGTACGTCTCCGAAGGTCATAAAGGTAATTATGAACTTTTAATATTTATGTATATATCCATACAATCGACTATGTATCGAAACATTTATGTACTAAAGGTATATATGAAATCTAATACGAGTTCGTCAGGTCGTTCTATCCAACCGATTTTGGAAATCATTTGCATTCTTCTTATAATGTACGTTTTCTTTTTTTGTATTCTTGTTATAATATACGCAAATGCGATTTCCCATACAATTTTTTCTGTTTTCATAGCTTTCTTCCTCTATATATCCGGTTCTGACTGAGGTACGCAGTTCGTTTTATGAACACTCGCTGAAATGAGGTCTCATTTAAACTTTCGTCGACTTAAATTGATTGATTTGTAGGAAAGCTAAGTTTTAATATTGGTGCGGAGCAGTACGAGTCCTCTTGTATTTTTTTATTCTTATTGACAGTTCAGTGTGTTAGCTTTTACGATTTCTACCACAAACGATCGAAAAAAAGTACGGTTTTCGTAAATATAAATCGTAATAGTTCAGGCCATTTTAATTAATTTTTACATATAAATAAAATTGGTGTCTGTTTATATTTTTAATGTCAAATAACAGCTTTTTAATGAATGCATATTAAAATTAAAAGCACCAATGAACAAAGAATTTTTTTTTAAGTTTTGTCAGTCTGTCTATTTGAGTCAGCTAATCTCCATAACGACTGGACCGATTTTGACGGGATTTCCTCTGGCCAATAGCAGATGGTATAGGCATTAATTTATACTACTATTTTATTAAAAGTGTTAGGGTTCTGGGAAAAACATTAAAACCTCTAAAACTGTTAACAAAATCTGATAAATAACATCACGAGCGTGTAATCGCAGGCCACTGCCAATATATTAGAAAAATGAATTTGGGTATGTCTTAAGTTCAGTTTCTAATAATGAAGATAAACTCGCTAAATATGGAGTATGAATACTTTGACTGCAATTTATTATCAAATAATTTTCTCAAACTCTGACTCTTTGTAATTTCCGTGAGATTCATAATTTTCTTAGGAGTCGGCGAGTTCAAAAAAGATAAGTGTCATTCGAAATTGTGCTCTGATGTGGGTATTTACTATAATATTGCGGATTTATACATATCTCTTTGCTAACTTACTCATGTCAGATAATTAATTACAGTAAATTAATTTTAAAATGTACTTTTTCAGGGTATAACAGCAATAGACTATTTGAACTCGAAAGCTAAAGCGACAGTCACCGCGGGCGGAGTTGGATCAACATTTGCTAACATTAAATTGAAAAGTGAAAGAGGGGAGGGTCTTAACTATCAAGTACAAATATTCGTTTAAAACGATAAAGATAGGTGTTATACCTTTACAAGCCGGAACTGTAAAATAATAAAACGATTAAAATAAATTATACTAAAGTTATATATTTTTATTTGTGCACTTAGGTAAATTGTTTGTGATTTGTAAAATAAATTAGACACATTTGTATTGTTTTATATGTCATATTTCGGTTAAAACATATAACAAAACTATTTTTATTAATTTGGGAAATATGCACTACCGGACGTCTGTGGTTTTGTTCGCTTCATTGCACATACATATATAACTATGACATTACTGTGGTATAGTATCTACTGTTGTCGTACCACAAAAAGTCGTTTAATAGTTTTTGCTTGAAACTGTATTGTTGATATTCTTATCATTGATATTTTATTTAAGGGCGTAAATTATAGTCTTAAAATATCCTAATTACACCGTTATTTAGTCGAAAGCTAAGCTTGTGGCTATCACAAAATAAAAATTTAAGCCGTCCCACGAAGTAAATCTTCACCAGCAATGTATCGTGTTTCTTAATATAATATACTTTATATTAAGAAACACGACAATGCTTATGTTAGTCATCCTCCAGTGACCCAAACTGAATTGTCAGCAAAGTTTCGGGTACTTATTCTACGTGAAATACAGTTTTAACGAGCTTGTGAAGGTGATATGTAAATTTGATACAAGAGAAGGGACATACACGGAGTATACGGGTGTCGCTTATTGGTCAACGCGCGTAAAATAGTCCAGGAGTAAGATTTTTTTACAGTGTAGCTTATTGCAATATTGAGTATTATGCCACATTCTACAAACAGTTTATTAATAATAAATAAATTAAGTTTGTACGTTTGTGTGTAGTCAACTTTGAAGGGGTTTATGTAATTTCAATAATTCTTTACTCAGTATGTATAACTAACCGAAGCTAGCAACTTTATCCTTGCAAAGACAACAAACCTTGAAAGATTACTCATGGAACATAATATATTTATAGCATATAGCATGTATATGCCACAATATTATTACCTTTTTTAAAATCCGTTGAATATTTTTTAAATGAGAGTAACAACCATACATACATATTTTATTTTCACATTTATAAAAATAGTAAAAAATGCATTCTAGGTAAGCTATAAAATCGGCGGCACAGGGGAATAAGAAACCATCAGCTATATAAAATAATTTCCAACAACACTTCACTTTTTAGTAACTATTTGTTGCATTCCATTTTAATATCCAAGTAATCTATATAGTTTCTACGCCCTCAAAGTTAAATTAATGTGGCCTAATATTTTCCCAAGATTTTGTTTTTTAGGGTTCCGTACCGAAAAGGTATATATACCTATAATCTATATATATATATATATATCTGATCTGAAACTGTGATAGCTAGACAGTTGAAATTTTCACAGATGATGTATTTTTGTTGCCAACAAACAACTAACAAACAGAATAGAATAATATATTTATTCTATTTTTTGATTATTTAGAGGGCTTTCCATACAAGCAACATGATTTTTTTGCTGTTTTTATAATTTTTTTTAAAAAAAAAGGTACCCTTATGTACGATAGTGGTACGCAACCATTCGTGCGCGGGTCCGACTCGCACTTGACCGGTTTTATTTTGTTTTCCACATGCTGGTAAGTAATGACTTTTATTACATTTATTCTAACTCATATGTGTACATTACGTTCAAAAGAAAGTACATATAGATTGTCTTGGCTATAGAAAAATTTCAAACGATTTCTTCTTACATGTCATTTAACCAATACATTTTATTGTTAAAATATCATAAAGTTGTAGTTTTCTTCGAAATAACGAATTTCACTTTAGAGCTTAAATTCTTGATACAGTTTTTTGAGTTCATTAAAGAAATTTGTCAACTTCTAGATCGGAGACGATCACCTTATAATGAATGTTCTCCTAATAATAAAGACTCATTTTGACTCATTATATCTAACTCCCTTAGAACTTATGTGATTCAACTTTAGACTTATGTGACGTATTTAAAAAGTTTCATGTGTCGACAGCGTACCTAACTATTAGATAAAAAACCGCTTAAGTGCCAGCCGGACTCGCGCTCTGAGGGTTTCGTACAATGCAAACTTTCTGTAACTTCAAATACCATAGACTTCTTATAGCATTTTTTCTGTAATGTTTAGGTATAGAACGATTGTCTACATTTTTTTCAGAATATCAGGCTCCACAAGTTCAGAATTAAGGAGGAATGGTCAATTTCACCCATTTTACTAAATAACTTCAGCATTGCTTACTTTAAAATTGTAAAAAATATACATTAACGATTATCATAACAAACTCTTTCATATGATATATCAAACGATATAGTTATTTTTTTATTTTCTAGTTTCCTTTCAAAAAGTGGTTCAATTTCATTTACTTATCTGACACGTCCGTCTTTGTATTAGTCACTTACACAGACGGACAGATAGACACGCGAGTCTCATAAGAGTTCCGTCGTTCTTCTTTTAATATACGGAACCCTAAAAACTAATGTCGTTTAAATGTTCAATCACAGGCGTTTCAAAAGAATAAATAGAAAAGCCCAATGATGAATCAGGGCTACAGTTTCTGTTTTTTCCTGTAGCTATATTTAAATTTTTCATCTTGTTATTCTTTTCAAATATGTGTTTATTTCTTTTACGTTTTCACACAAACGTTCGCGCTTTAAAATTCGTTGGCTCTAACGCTATACAGTGTTGACTCCCGGTCCGTGATGAATATGCAGCGATGTGGGCGTGGCCTAAACTCTTGTAAACCTTTGTTTGGCCACCGATATTGGATCCGGGGCTTATCGGCCACTTTGATGCAGTCCACTGAAATGTTCACTGTTTATCTAACGGAACGGGTAGAGCGGCGCGATACCGCCAGTGATCAATGAATATTTTAAACAGAGCTTCAATTTATGCGTATATCGGACTGTGAACGTTATTAAAACATTTTACGCCACGACGTATTTATGTTCGTGTTTTATATCAATTCGTATGAGGAAAGTAAACTTCATATCGGTTAATATTTTCCTATTTCTTTTCGATATAATTTTAATACAATGTATTTTTTGTGTACAGGTGATAATTATAAAAGAAGTATAAAAATAAAGTATTGTGACACGTAAGGCGGATTTCAATGTAAGTCTTCAGGCTCGAGAACACAAAAAATCTATAAATTGTCTGTTACAATTAATATAATATTACCCATTATATTAATTATGGTAATATTACATGGTATAGTGAGAACAAATTAGTTACTGCTAATATTTTGCAATTTACAAGTAATTACGCGTAATACGTAGGTGCTTTGTTTACATTTTTTGTACCTGTAACTGAAATAGATTATATTTATATACTTCAGGTGATGGAGGAAAGAGAATTAAAAATTAAGTTTCATATTTTCTTTGAAATCTGTCTAGTACAAATTTTGAAATCAGCAGCATTATTCTGAATTTGATTTGCATACAAAGGAAACAATGTTTGTCTGCGGAACGATAATACCAAACTACATTCTAAGTTACACAATTAGCTCCCTGGTCACATGCAAATACATGCGTTCTCGGTCCCTGTTACTCATTCCACGTTAAAAAGGGAGAAAGGATAAGATGTTGAAATAGGAATACATCGAGCGCTGCTTCGGACCGCAGATAATATAAATGAATTTGTGATCTGTTTTGCTTTGACAAAGGTAGATTATATTTCAGTAGACTGCGCGAAATTTGCCGAGAGAGTAATTTGAATAAATACAACCGCAATCGTTGTTCTGAGAATTAACAAATTAGCTCTTAAATTTCAAATAAATGCGGTGATGTTCTTGTGAATCGTTGACTTTGTGTACGAAGGTAGAGGGCGACAAATTGTGAAGTTCATTCAATTGTGTAGAATTTCATTTGTGTCTATAAAGCTCATTATCTGTAACGCAGTCAGTAATTTGTGCAAGTTCAAAGATTTTATGGAAATTTATTATTACAGAAGATTAAGTGTTATACAAGTACAAACAATACACACGAACAATGACAAAGATTCTTATTACGTACGTCGTCATTGTGGCCAAGACAGCTATTCCAGATTGACACGCCCGATTGCGTACAATTACTCCCGTACGGACCGTCGGGACCATAAACTTGGCTACAAGCTGTAAATATAGTTTTGACCGTAAATCTCCACTAGACAGCCGCCTTGCGTCTTGCATGGCCGATAGCTTCGATCCCTCAGGAGCTATAGACTTTGACACTCGAGCAGTTTGTATCGATCTAGAATTATACTAGTTCATAATATTACGATATTTTATGCTCCATTCAATAATTTATATGAAACTAAATTTTCCGGCGGCTTCGCTCGTACATTTTGGCAATTAATATTTTTTTGGATATTACGTATGTTCTTAGACCTTTTGCTCGGCTTCTTCCTGTTTTTATACTGTAGGCAAATTTTCAAATGCATGCATGTAGGTGGAGATGTAATGTGTTTATCTAATTAAAGTGACAGTGACACTTTTATATACGTAATATTACTTCCACGTCGCTCTTTGTACCTTAATACCTCTCATAAATGCTAGTTGCTGATTTTCTTATATAACAAAAGAACTGATAAACTGTCTATGGTCTATTTTAATTTTATACGACCAAAATAAAATATAACCTGCGGGTTTGCATAAGAATCATATCCATACGCAAAAGGTCCAAGGTAATTGTAAATACACATCCTGTAAGAGCTGCTTCACAGTCAAAATAATAACAATAGTTAATTTTACATAAAATGACGACTTCTTTTTAATATACGTAACTTAGCTAATAAATAAATTTTTGTGATATTTGATTATGTTGGAAAGCGAGCAGATGGTTTACCTGATGTTGAGTGATAACCGCCGCCAAAAAAAACTAAAAACAACTATCCGATCGATTAAGTGCAATTTAATCATAATATAACCCATGCTATCCAAATCATTTCCAAATTATTTCGGTCATTTCCTTAAAATTGATTAAACGTAATTGATTTACACATGACAATTTAAGAATAATTTTATTTTGCTAAAGTTCGCACACTAGTTACATCGTAAAGAAAATTACATGTTCCGCTAAGCGTAGCCATTTGTCGACCATTGGGACTTGTTGCCTGACGAGTCCGACGCGATGCTTCTTTGAAAATTGTTTATGCTGCGACTTGTTCACTTATTCACAAGGTCGTTTGCTTCTTTAGAAGTTATTTATAATTAGGCCCTTGAAGAAATTAAAAAATACGCCGTTGTATTTTTTAATTAAATTAAATGGAATAGTCGTAAAAAAAATTAGAACGTTATTTGTTCAATGTGATTCTAAATTTTTTTAACGATAATTTATTAGATTTTCATCTGCTCTTATCGGCCCTATTATCAAAAATGGTATGGAGTGGTAAAACAAATGTATTTATATTTTAGTGCTCTTTCGCGGCAACACACATTAAAAATAACTACGTTTTTTCCACACAACATGATTCATGATATAAATAAAACAACTCAGTAATTATTGTGAAGGCACTATGTAGTTAGAAAACAAAATTGTCTAAGTCATCATAAGATTGTCATGTTGATACTAAGTACAGATATAAATTTGCTAGCTTTAAAATAAAAAAAAGTCACAAGTTACGATTTTGTCTGCAATATTGTTGAAATAAAAAAGGTTATTGGTTACGTATATATATATGTTTTTGTGCAAATAAATCAGCTTATTCGTTATATAAAATTATTAACCAATAATTTGCCGCGAACTTGAACTTCGCGATAATTTTATTTCACATTTATTTCAATATCTCTTAAATTACTGAACCAATTTTGATGCCCAACGAAGTTAAAAATTGTACCTATAATACCTACATAAATTCCAAATTTCATTTAAAGCGCAACACACGCTCACCTACTTAGACTAAAGTAATGGAATTATAGAATTATAGAAATTTAAACATGATTTTATGTTCTTAGAATAGTTTATATAAAATTTAGTTTGTAATTCAACATACTAACGCAATTAGTTAACGTTATAGATTATAAACAAATACGTAACATTGTATTGTGGGAATCAGAGTAGCTTAAATATAAATTGGAATTACTTTTAGCACCTTTCTACGTCGAATATTTCTTATCGAAGCATTTATTGCAGAAGTTTTCCATATTACGGACTTCGTTGAGCTTGTTTATTCAGAAAATTTTCGAAACAAAGCCAAGTTTCCATTCACACCAACAAAGACGATGCTGCAACGGGTACGAGCAAAATTATATTAAAGTCTCTGGAGAGCCAAAGATCCCAGTCTCGCGGATTAATTTGTATTTATGAATAAATAAGATCGGTTAGAGTTGCTGCGGTAAATTGAATGGGTCAAGTTTGTTTGGAATTCACTTATTATTGCTCTATAATATTGCAACAAAGATAAATTAATGCTGAGCATAAATTTCAGATAAGAAAATGTAGGCACGAAAGTCTTTACTGGTATGTTTAATTATTTTCGTAAATAATACCACACGTACAAAAAATATTGCAAAAGCCGTCTTCAAACACAAAAAAAAGAAAGCAGAATGTTGTTCCACCGGTAAGTGTTGAATATAAGTAAAAAATAAATACATAACAGCCCATTTTCATTTCAATTGTCCCACTACAGGACAAAGACCTCCTCTAAATAGAGGACATAGTCCGCTACACAGTCCAGGTGCGGATTGTTGAATATCACATATCTTAGAAATATTTACTATATGCAGGTTATGCAAAATCAGGAGAGAATGCATTTGGCAGTAAGTCCGCCTATGTTAAAATTTATGCAAATAGAATAAATAAATAAATAAAAATAGGGTTCCTGTGTTCGGAACCCTCGGCGCGTGAGACTAATTCTTACTTGGCCGTTTTGTTTTTTCAAATAAATATCATATTTTCTTCAAATAAATATATTATAATGAATAAATATATATACAATAAATT
>DWHK01000677.1:0-13048 GCA_018247855.1 Graphium androcles
GGCTCTAAGATGGGTACTGAAGCTATTTGAGAGAGCACGATAAATACGAACTTTTCCGAAAAATTACGAAGGAAAATATTTTCTCACTATATCTGTAATTGATTAATGTATTATAAAACAGCTATAATTATCTAATAAAACTCTATATCTTTTTTAAATTCAAATTTTTACAATGATTATAAAGTAAAAATATTTGTTGCTGTAATTCCTAAAGGAGAATTTTAACCTTGGCTTATATTATGTTATGAAACATAAATTAATTATTATTTAAGGTTGATAACATATTGGAGGATACCACTAATGTGAAATCTACGAATAAAACCGGAAGCACTCAGTCGAAGAAATCTAAGAAAGCAGTAGTACGCGATGAAAACTACATACCGCATTTCGCAAGTGATCAACACACGGAAACTGGGTGAGTATCAATACAAAAATTACAAATTCTTATAATGTATTTGAAAAGATTGTTAAATATAGGTCATGTTCTTAAAAATATAGACAACTATATCGTATAGCTCCGCAAAGAATAGTTGTACAAGACAAATTAAAAACGTGATATCCTTAAAGAAATATACTTGAGTTAAAATAAATTAAACTGGCAAATATATTATCCTTTTAAAAAGTGTAAGGCTGTAGCGAATATCGTAAAAACAATTTCGACACAGACAACAGAATTGTACTTGAGTGTAAAACGTCGATTGACCATTGTCCTAAAAAAAAATTGCTGGCTCTCAACAAAAGCGTCTTAACCAAAATGAAAAAGAGAAAGTAACCGTCGAGCGATTTGAAAATAACCACACCGCAGTATGGCGGTGAACTTCGCGGCGGGCGCGGCCTCCGCGGAGCTGGAGCTGCGCGCCGACGGCAGCGAGGCGCTGAGAGCGCGCCGCTCGCAGGTGCGGTGGGACAGGAAGCGCAAGAAGATGGTGCACGTCGACCCCGTAAGCCGATATAAATCTCTAACGTGTCTCAGTAAAGTAACAGCGAGGTGGTAGAGCATAACATCCTTCATACAGCTTTTGCTGCACTTCTACGGCCGCGCTCGCCCCGGAAGGTATCACATAAAATAGAGTATGCATCGCTCTTAGGGTTGCCGGATGGCCATTCCTACCTTCTTCTTTTTCCACCAGATCCTTAATATAATCCTAACCCATCCTAACCTTTAACCTGTTTTATCCAATTTCCTAGGCTGGCAACGCACACGCAACTCTTCGCATGTTGTGTGTCCATGGGCGACGGACACTTAACATCAGGTGAACCGTCTGCTCGCTTGCCAACCTTACTCTATAAAAAAAACAGCCTATTTTGAAATATATTGCCTCCATGACCTAGTGGTATAAGGCCGTGCCTCACAAATCGGAGGTCGTGGGTTCGAATCCCGCGCGGGGACCATAAATTGGGTTAGAGCAATGCGAGCTGATCACCCGATTGTCTGAAGATAAAGATGATCCATGCGTCAGATGGGCGTTTAAGTCAGTCCAGCGCCTGATCTCTCTCCGATCGTGTCGGATATCCGCCCCATCCGGCTATGAGAGTAAAGGAACAGAGAGTGCACCTGTGTCTACGCGTACACTTGTGCACTATAATATCTCGTACGCAGTTGGCTGATCTCTTAGTAGATTGGCCGCCGTAGCCGAAATTCGGTCAGGAGGACTTTATTATCTATTTTGAAATAGTCCTATTGCTGGGAAAAGGCCCCTTTTAGACAGAGGGTAGAGGGTAGAGTCCACCAGGCGGTCCCAGTGCGGATTGGTACTTATTTGATATGCAGGTTTCCTCACGATGTTTTCCTTCACCGCCGAGCACTTAAAATCGCAATTAAGAAAATGACTTTCATTGGTTCCGCCCGAGGTTTGTGCTCAAGTTCGCCTCGAGTATACAAAATTAAGGCGAGCGCCCGAACAATATGTCTGTATGGTGACAAAATAGCAACCTATTGTTTGTGTTGTGTTGTATTGACGTTTATTTCCTATTAAATTGACATACCGTGAGTCGATTATTAGGTTTTTAATTCGATTGAATTGTTTTATACATCGTTTCTCCCTAATTTATGAAAAAAATTATTTTATCCGAAAGGATGGACTTACAATTAACCCCATAATATTTACGAAAAATCGGTTGTATCGGTCAGTAGTTGTTGTTCATTTGTTAAATCAAAATAACTGAAAAAGAACATCACGAAAGTACACTTGTAAGGCGTTTGAAATATGTTTTTTTATTTTATTTTAGTAAAAATAATACCTGTTATGCCTGCTCAAATACTTGCTGCCTACACATACCTATTGCGAATAACCAAATGCGCTAATTGCAACTATAGTGCTGCAGAATGAAATATATGTATATAACGTTGCTTCAGTGCAGTGCTTCACAATGTGTAGCTGCTTATAGATTTTGCAATACTATCGAGTTTTATCTGAATGAGAAAAGTTAGTCTACATTTTTAATGGCCTGACTAAATCAAAATACCTACTTAAACATATTAGAAATATAGACTACATATATCATTGCCACAAATTAAACGAATCTACTGACATTTCATAAGCATGTTCAAAATCTTTAATTAGTTTAGGCTATGAGCAAAAACATTACTCTGTTCTGCAGATCTCAGTTGGGTTTTTAACATATGCATATGTCAAGCCTAATTCCTTCCGCGGGGCCTTGCTTTACGAATCGGAGGTCATGGGTTTAAAGTTGGTGACAATGGTTTTGTGTTGTTGTTTTTATTGCAAATAAGATTAAAATATTGCCTGATATCTCTGTCTCTATCCTAGGGTTGTATCGGATGTCCCTCCCGTCAGGGTATGAATATAAAGCAACAGAGAGTGCACCTGGGCCTACACTTGTGCCCCATAATATCTCTCCAGAAATTAGATAGTACTTTCGCTTTGAGCAAAATTCGATCTAGTTACTTTTAATACAGCAGTGAATGAATCATTTAATTTAATAACAATACTCTGTAGGACGGTGGGCGTAAGATGATCCGAACCGAGAGCGGCGGCCGAGTGCCGGCCTCCTTCCGCAGCGGACGCTACGACGAGTGGCGCAAGAGGAATGCGCAACAGGACGAGGACGACGAAGAGCACACCTCCAACGCCAACAGAATGAAGCCAGGTACTGACTTTTTACGTAATATTTCTAAAAATCTTATCTTTTTAAGCTGGTAGAGCACAACATCCATCACACAGCTTTTGCTGCAGTTCTACGGCCGCGCTCCACCGCCCTTCACAGAGCCTAAATAATAAAGTATGCATGGCTCTTAGGGTTGCCGGATGACCATTTCTCTCCCCACCAAATCCTTAACCCATCCTACTCTTTAACCTGTTTTATCCAATTTCCAAGGCTGGCAACTTTTCTGATGTTGTGTGTGTCTATGGGCAACGGGATCACTCGAGTGAACCGTTTGCTCGCTTGTCAACCTTTCCCTTTAAAAAACAAAAATCTACTTTGAACTGTTACTTAAGTTACTTGAACTTAACATGTATTTATAATAAAAGTAAAGCAACAGCCTATTTTTGAAAGCCGTCCCACTGCTTGGCAAAGGCCTCCTCTAGACTGAGGGTATAGGGCTCAGTCCGCCACGCGGCCCAGTGTGGATTGGCTGACTTCACACCTCTTAGAAATATTTTTAAGATATGCAAGATTCCTCACGATATTTTCCTTCACCGTCGAGCACGTGCTCAATCAGTACTTAAAACTATAACTAAAAATTAACAATTTCATTGGTGCCGGCACCGGGGTTTGAACTCAGGTTCGCCTCAAGTAAACTGAATTGAAGGCTACTAGTTTTATAATCTCTCAGTTTTATGATCTCATGCTCTAATAGTAGTCGTCTTGTGGACAGCCTGTAAAAATACTTTGAGCGTTACATAATTTGAATTTATAATACACTCTATAAATTCTTTTGCAGTGTCAGAATTCCGTCCGCAATGGGTGAAGCATAACGAACGTGTTGCCAAGAAGAAATCCGAGGCCTCCTCCAAGGAGTTCAGGGACAAACACAAGATCGTCAAGGAGCGTCTACGCAAAGAGAAAATCAAGCAGAAGCTCAAGTTTAAAACTCGTTCCAAGAAGAAAAAGAAGAAGTAAACTAATGTAAATAAATGTATAAACAATATACTGATTCAAACATGGCCAATGTAATTGTGTTGTTGCTTACCTATATACAATTGACAACTGCCTCCGTGGCCTAGTGGTATAGAGCTTTGCTTTACGAACCGGAGGTCGTGGGTTCAAATCCCGCGGCGGGACAATGACTGTGTTGTTGTTTCTTAAATGGGCTAGGACAATGCGGGCTGATCACCCGATTGCCTGATAATTAAGATGATCCATGCGTCGGACGGGCATGTAAAAAGTCTGTCCTGCGCCTGATCTCTCTGGTCGTATCGGATATCCGTCTCATCAGGTAAGAGTAAAAGAACAGAGAGTGCACTTGTGTCTGTGCGTCCACTTGTGCACTATAATATCTCCTGTGCAGTTGGCTAATCTCCGATTTGGTTGACCGCCGTGGCTAAAATTCGGCCTTACGTATAGCCTTCGCTCCATATTGCTTGATCGACGGGAAGGTACAAAACTTTACACTAAGCTGGTATAAAATAAAATATATGGCGTGTGAGAGTTACCAGATCCCTTTTGCTTTCTCCCTTATATGCACTCGATCAGCCGTACTATGCAGACATATCTGTTGGAACGGATTCTTTATACGTTTTAAACTACCACTCATGCGCAGTTCCAATTAGTTTCTTTAAAAGTGGTATTATAATATAGTATTGTGCTCATATGAGTAGGAGATGAACTGTGCAGTGCTAACACACCCCTTGCCTTGGAGGTGTTTTGTTTAATTTTTAATCTGTATGCTTGTTGCACTTGGCATTAAGTAGGCATTCACGCCTATGTATCTAAAACGCAAGCTGTAGGGCCACACCTCCCCCCTTATGGTTCTTACTTTATTTTACACACCACACTCGTGGAGCCATAGGCTTTAATGGCAAACTTTTAGTACGAACTTGTTGGAAGCCTAACTTCGCATTGAATGCCCTGAAAGATGGGAACGGCAACTTAGCCCCTTCTTGATAGTTTACCCGACTTGAACTCTAAAACCAGACGACAACCCGATGACAACAGCCTCACCAAGTCTCTAGGAGTAGAAAACAGGTAAAAAAACGCCGTGCAGCGGATTGAGCGTAAGACTCCATCAAGATTTAGTCCTCTACAACTCGGTATAGCATATAAATTTAGCATTTCTCATTTTTTTTATCTTGCATCACATCAATGAAAAGCGTTAATAAAGTCGATGCCAAGATACTTCCTTGGACAACCCCGTATTTTATTATCTATGACTTACTTAATCTCTGACCAATCTGCACACATTGTCGTCATTCTGACGAGTAACTTGCAGATTGAACAGAAGTAGGGGAACAGAGGCTGTATCCGTAACTTGAAAACATCAGATACCATCTAAGTTTGTTTTATAATACTTAATCTCTGATCGCAACTCCGAAACCGATAATTCGGATATACTTTTCATTGAAGTTTTGTAATTCCGTCCCAAAAATAATTCTCCAAATTTAAGAATAAACGCTGCACTTATTATAAACTCTAGGCTTGTGTTACAAGGTCGTTTTACAAGCATAAATTACATGGGCGGGAATCGAACCCACGACCTGTGACGTCGCAGTTAGTGTTATAGTCACTGCGCCAACTGTTCATCATAACTTAGTACGTATCTCATAGCCCAGACAATCATGACCCTTATTCTCAACAACACTTATAGGTATAAAGTACAAGTTATTATCAAATCTGCAAGTATCAACATCTCTCAAAGCTATGGGGAATGAAAACTAAGAGTCATTGTTATATATAAAATAAATATTCACTAAAAATAAATATTTTGTTAAAACGTACATCATTTTTATTAGTAGCATTAATATCTATCGTGATTTTATTATTTAATTTGATTTTTTTTTCTCCATTGACTATTTACGTGCGAAATTAAATTTTTGAGTTATTTTTTGTGTAACGGCCATGAATTATACCGCCTACCTGTCTACATGTGCACAAGTTCTTTCTAAGCAAGACCTTACATTGCTAATGTCATTAAGAAGTCATAGACGAAAATTAAATTCCATAAGGGCAAAAAAAAGTTGCAAAAAAAATCATGATATATGTATATTTAAAAAATTAAGATAAACATTAGAGATACCTACTTACAATTAGCTGTACAAGTTGATAAATAACATGAATAATTAATTTCGTGGAGAAATTACAATTTTGGACTTTGGATGCGATACAAGCAAACATATTTACAAGTTATATTTTTTTTTATTAAGAATATTCATCGGATAAAATATTTAAAGGTACTTTTGTTATAAGCTATCTACATTCACAATAATTCAATCACCCAATTTTATGACCCACAAATTCTATTATTTCAAAGATTTCGAGCATAACATTTTGATACAATCAGTTATATAAATACAATGTTTATAGAAGTACAATTCTTCGGATTATTCAGATAATGGAAAAGAAATGCAATTATTCAAGACATATACGTGACAAACACTACAATGTCCGTTTTCGGTCAATATTTTAACTTTATTATGTTTTAATTTCAAAAAGATACATTAAAATTACAATAAAAGTATGCAGTCAGGTGATCTATCAGAAAATGCAAAATCGTTGTAAATTATAGCTGTTCCAATCTAAACACAGACCAAAAAATATTTTCACATGCAATAATTTTCATTATTAAACTATGACCTTAATATATTTCTATCTTGTTTGATTTCTGAAATAACAGCCTTTAAAATTCTCAGAAATTGAATGCTTATGAAATAAACAGATCAAGTGGAATATCAGTACACAAAAAATTAAGCCTTTTTTGTCTTTATTATTTTACACCGTCAGATAAACAAAACTAGCAATTGTATAGAATCATATGCAACCATAGACAATACCAGAAATTACAAAAAATATTAATGCATTTAAAACAATTCAATGATTTTAAATATATTTAAACATGTCAAATTACTTATAAAGTTCAACTATTGCATTTAAATTTTGTCTCTTTGTCATATAAATTTATTAAAGAATATTATTTTAATACACATATTGGCAAGCCATGAATCTCGAATCTTAAGAAGCCATTTCGAGCGCACATTACAATAATGCAGATCTTTATGATCTATATCTAAGCATTTATGGGCTAAATTACAAATAGAACATAAAATTAATCCAAAATAATCTGCCTGGCAAATATGCAACTTTGAAGGTTTTTTTTATTAAACCCAAACAATTGGCTGAATTACAAACAAAAAATTAAAACAAAAATATTAAGCCATGTTTACAATTGAATACTCAAATATTATATATTTATAACAACAATAGACACAGTACAATTTTTTTAGAATACAGTCACTTGCACAGTAATAAAATGTATACAAGCACTCATCATTGTCACATGCAAGCAACTGTACAAAATTAGGATTAAACATGGGATTATGAGTCATACTCGAAATTTAATTGGATTTAACTATAAATCTCTTCATTAATGCCTTCCACATCAAGACAAACGGAAAGGTACATACATATATCATAATCAAAATAGAGAATATTAATTTCAAGATAAGCCTAACTGTAAACACCAACGATCACACATAAATACGCATAAAAAAGAAATCACGAATTTCACGTCGCACTAACAGAATTTTCTTAACATAAGGTTGTCTTAGACCTCATTATTAGATACATTTAAAAGATAATATTTATTGAAATTATTAAACCCACAATAATCTAGATCTATAATTTTCACTGACTATATGAAAAGTGCATATCAATATTCTTTAAACAATCTTACAGCATCTAAAACTTAAGTATGCCTTATACATTTAATAAGGTTTTATTAAATACATATAAGAGCCAACATACAAGACATACTTTTTTACTTGTTTTCGCTATATGGTATATTGGTGTTACTGAAGAAAGTTACATTAGATGTTAAGCATAGAGATATGCACAATTCATATAGTTTTAAATTAAAACATATTCCATTTATTTCTTCCCATTCACAATTTCAAATACAACAAGTACAATTTCCCATTCGCAAATTGGAAAAACTTAAATCTTACTCAGAGTTTAGGGGAATCTAAAACTAATCCACATTTCACACCTGAAACAATCAGTCTTCTCATTGCGAAAATTATCATATTTTCATTTATATTTATTTACACATCTGCATGCCGGTAGTTTTTTATTTGACAAATATTATTGTATCTACTATCGCACCAAAAGTTCATTTAAGATGTTCCTTTGGGACTAGATTAATATTAACAGAAATTCATATTTCAATATAGTATACATCAAGTAAAGTTTTAATTTTTAAAAATTACTAGTCTTAATGACAAGTCAAAATTAATTTTCGTTTCACATGGTAACCCTTTTTTTGATAGAAATTAATATTTTTTCAATCATGTAATGTCTTTTGCATGAAAATTTTTATATATACTCTGCCACCGAGTACTGTGATAATTTACAAGTCTAAAGACTACATGTGACTACTTTGGACGGGACCAAGATGTAACAAGCAATTACATATTTCTACCAAACAAATGTTATTCACAAAATAATTTTTGAGACAAATAAAATATTTACAATGTGGCCCGACTTTGTTACTTATAGATTTTTCAATACTATTTTGTACAGGGAATAATTTTGTGATGATTGCAAGAAGACTGTTGAAGTGAGTTATGGAAGTTTATTGGAAGTGTATGGCACTAATTATTTAATAGAATTTGTGTTTTCCGTTTAGTAAAAGAAATTGACCCTATTTTGAGTGTTACCACAATAAACAAATTAAATTTTCTATAAGAGCATCTAAAAATATGAGAAGAGTGAATGTTGAAATTTATAAAATAATGAATTTGTATCACATATTTAAAACCCATTAGTTTAATATTCTGTTTTAAATGTAATATTTTTCATTAGATTCACAGCTAATTCAAATGTTACATAAAAAATATGATTTTGAAGCCAAAAGACATTTATAAAGTTCAATTTGGACTAAGCTAATTACTTAAAAAATGACTAACAGAACATCATACACCAATTTATAATTACTAAAATAAGACGCATAAAATGTTTTAAAGCTAAATTTAGAGTAAAGATATTGTCTCTGTAATAATATTATACAGGTCCACAGTTCTTTTTCGCTAAGAATTTTTAACATTATAATGTGAATATTAGGCTAAGAAAATTAACATTAATCCAACATTATTAAGCTAATTTTTTCCACTGATACATTTTATGGTCAAAACATTAGTAGTCAATCATTATCGAAATAGAATAAATGTCGTTATCTAGCGTTGGAATTTTTTAAAATATTCTTCATCTGCTATTGAAAATACAAACAGATTAACAATAGAAATTGTTTTCTCTATATATAACAAACTACGTGAATAAATGAAAGTTACCTAAAAAGGCTGTCGACAAGACTGCCATCATCCCAATTTACTAAGAAATTTATTGAAATTGTTTGTCATAAACAGAGAAAACTATTCCACCACAATACACAGATGATAAAGAAGAATTGAATAATCAACTGATAGTCCTCAGAGTCTAGATAACCATTTTGATAATCCACAAATACTCGTTCCGAGACATGGTGTTTGTGAAACCCTGTGCAATGTTCGTTCTTTATTATAGTAGACATTTTTGTTTGATAAACATTCACACACTGTCGTATAATTTCCATCGTTATCCCACGAATAGTCACATTTTAGTCACCGCACACTATATCAGGTTAAAGTATGCCGTTGGTATAGTACTGATAGTTGTCGTATAACCGTGTGGAGAGAGAGTGTAGAGCGTCTCTCACTAATCGCTCCACTAGAGCTTGCAATTGGGGTTCCGTACGACCCTGGTGGAACCTCGCGCGGAACGACGAAACCGCACTGCTGCTGCGGAGACAGGCCAACTGACCACCTGTAATCATATGAATAAACTACAGTAATATTTACAATTAAAATACATTTTAAAGTATATTCTGCCACCGAATTTAATCATCTTGAGATATTATTATATACCTTGGACTATATTTTTATCTAAGAAAAAAAAATTGTTGTCTGTAAAGTCGGTTTACGGACGATAATTTTACGTAAAAATGTCGTAAGAACTGTGCCTCTCTATCGCTTGTTCCGCGCTCTCGCTTGCACCCTCGGCTCAGGCGGAAAGTGACAATGAGTCATGGTTTTTTGTGCGTGCATCAAGCATTCGTGGGCGTTCCTCGATTTATAAGATGTCAAAAAAGTTTTAAGACTACATATATTTACATAACGTCTTTGTTTTCAGATTAATGTTTTCGATTTTTTGATTCATGTTTTGTTTCGAGTCTTAATAAATGCTGGCTTGTTATTGTCACAATAAGTTAGTTTACTTTCCATGTGCTACTGACCCATTTGCATGATCTCGACCAGATGTATGATCTGGTCGCAGTGCTTCCTGGCCGCGATGAGCCCCCTCAAGATCAGGATCTTGAAGTATTGGAACATATCCGAACCCTCCCCGTCCATAACTTCAACGAACTCTTGCGTCAGCTGAAACGGTAAATGCATTTTTTTTCATACTATAAAACATATTTTGCATATACATATATATATAGTAAATTTATATGGAATTGTTAGTTTGTCCTAATATAATTTCTTAGGTGTGTAAGTTTCCTCTCAATTAATTTTTACCTTATGCAGATGGTAAGTTCAAATTTAGATAGTATAGCATATAATAACTACCTTTCATATTTTAAACTGAATTGACTTTCGAGGTGGTGGGGCATAATATGCTTCATACAGCTTTTGCTGCACTTCTACGGCACAACTACCCTTCACAGAGCCAGCATAAAATAAAGTATGTATGGCTCTTGGGGTTGCCAGATAGGGTTGCGTTTTTTATCACTCCTTTCCCCTCCGAATAAATCCTCAATATAATCCTGGTCCATCCTACCCTATAACCTGTTTTATCCAATTTCCTAGCGGGCAATACACACTCAACTCATCGGATGTTGTGTGTGTCCATGGGCGACGGGATCACTTGGACTTCAAGTGAACCGTCTGCTCGCTTGCCAGCCTTTCTCTATATAAAAAAATAAATAAGAATCTTCACATAAAGATAAAAAATATTTCAAAAGCTTAAATTATGGATAATGTATTAATCACCTTGAACGGAGAACTTTCGAAGCCCAAATTCTTTGGAGATGTGGAAAATATGAAACCAAAGTCGATGTGTATTATATGGCCTGCACTGTCCAACAGGATGTTACCGTTGTGTCTGTAAAAAATATTAAAGAGTCTATCAATAAAGGAATACATAGTCAGTAATGCTTTTATATATATCCTATAAAGACGTAAATTTTTAACAAGTCAATATGGATTGACTTTCCATGCCTTAATGCTATCACAATAGAAAAGATGTACCAACTGCATAATGTATATTAAGGTTTGTGTTATTGTTTATTCTCTGGATTAGGATAATAGGGACTGGTCACTCAATATGACAAAGTTAATAAGTGCTTAAATCCATGCTCCCAGTGATCATGTAAAAAAACATAAGAGGTCTTTTATAAATTATCACAAGAATTACTCAATTTTCGTCACAGATTTAGTGACTTTGTTATCACTTTCCCCATGCAGAATACACTATGTGACACTTTGTTGACTATTTACCTTCTCCTTAGTGTGTAGTGTAATTAGTGTATGTCCCTAATAAGCATTGCATTTTTGATATGTTCTATTTTAAATTGATATATTACATCGCACATGAATTACAAACCAAAAAGCGAATAAACTTGGGCTAAGAGAAATGTAATGTAATATTACCTTTAATGATAAATTTGTTTTAGTGGGTATGAGAGAGGAACTTGCTTAGGATTGGGAATCAAATGGAAAAAAGGGTAGAGATAGCCAGAAGTACTTTATCTTATGGTCGAGCCGGCCAAAAAGTGCAGTGAGTTACTTTTATATGGTACGGAATGTTCTGGTAGGTTCAAGTCTGTTTTAGTAGAAGGACAATTTGGTCTATATATAGATATAATTACTTTCTTGTTATTACTACGTCTAATAATGTTTTTTTGTTCATAAACGACATTTTTTAATCGTGGAGTAGTAATTCTTAATTTTATATTATTTATACACTCTTGGTACACGTACCATAATTTTTTCCACAAGTACCATCATTTTAAAGGACCGGTTTTGAGTTGCAATTATAACAGCCCTGTAGAGCTGATTCTTTTATGGTACCCGTACCATTATTTTTTCCGAAAGTACCACCAATAAAAGAGCGATTCTTGCGATTGATGCTCCTAAAGATCGACGTATCAATATCAAGCTGCTTCCCCTCACCTGTCCTTCAACTGCAGAAGATAGCTAGTCAGCGCGTAGGCGGCCGCCGACTCGACGAAGTGGTTCTGCGCGCGCAGGAAGCCTTCGCTGGTGGGCGGCCCGTGCTCCAGCTCCAGCCACGCGCGCAGGGACTTTCCAGATTGCTTTTTGATCTGGTGGAGCGAGACCGAGTTCAGAACCTGTGGAACATACCATCATAAAACAACTATCTAAATAATAGTGTGACTGTGAAACACACATTAAAAAGTTCACGTGTAAGTACTCCTGTCAAAAGTGAAACTATCTTGACAATTTAGATTGTATGTTTTTCAGATTTGTAAATTATTACTCCAAGTTAGACAGAGGAAAGGATAAATAATATTTCTATAGTAAATATCAATATTGTTTGCTTTCTCTTTCTATCTGACGCGTGACGCGACCTTAAATTTTACTCTCACTGCGAGCAAAATTTCTATTTTTTTTTTCTTTGTCAGATAAAAAAAAAGCAATTTGTACGCGAAATCGCCTTCATTTTTTAATAGACAAAGGACACTTTAGTTCGCAAGAGGACATTTCCCAACATACATATATTCCAAATTACATTTAAATTTGACTACTGGTTCGAAAGTTATCGCGGAACAAACATACATAAAATGTGCTTTCGCCCCAAATATAATTGTAAACCT
>DWHK01000678.1:0-13047 GCA_018247855.1 Graphium androcles
ATCGGCCGTATAAGTGCAGCAGTTATGTTAAAGATGTCGTGCTCTACCACCTGGGAAAGTTATTTTTCTAAGAGCTATTTTAATGTTAATATTACCATTTGAAGTTTGAAATTTTGGAAATAAATCTGGATTTGTTGCATTGTTGTACAAAATATGTATATATACATAAGTGACATGCGTCCATTTATAAAATCTCATGTTTTGTTTAAATGTTGTAGTGCTTTAAAGGATTTGGAAAATAATTTCAGGAACCCACAATGCATGTTGCATTCGTGATGGACGACGTCTGACGTCAGCTGCACGCAGTGACGTCACCGCGTGAACGCAGCACAAGGCCGTAGCGGCCTTAACGTTGGCATGTCTTAGTGCGTAAGTTCGGCCATTTTTATACCGCCGCAGTTTGACTGACACCTGTCAAATGGCTGACAGTGACAGTTGCCAGTGTCGGTGATCTAGCCCTACCCTTTAATCGCAAGCTATCGTTGTTGTAATGTAGGTTTAAAAGGTAAAAAAAATCAAAAAGTCAACCGATGTTCCAGTGACGTGTTACTCGTGAAGACTCGGTTTATTTTTACAAGTGTTGTCATATCATAACGTGCTTAGTGATACCGCGATGTTACAGGTTGCTTGCATTTTTGATGTTTAGCGCTTTCTTGGTACATATAACGTTGATATAAATGAGGAATTTCGAAGCGAAAGTGTGATCGATGGCTCCGGCCCCTTATACGTCGTCGTGGAATTCGAACAGTATTTTAAACTTAGGTGTTATTCAAATTATATCGCATTTCCGATAGTCTTAAGGTCGAAATTCGTGCACAAAAGTATTTAACGTGGAGGATTTTTTAAAATTAAGCGTAATCTGTATTATGACTAAGCATTATATTTGTATAATCAATTAATGGCAACACCACGTACGAGCACATTCCGTTCAGTCGAGAAGTAATTATTGTGTAATTGTTAACATTATGAATTAACTTATATAGTGATATATGTGTATTTTTTTTTTCATTTTAATGTATCATGTAAGTGCAAAAGTATATTGTAAGAGCTTGTATGTATTGTTCGGACATTTTATTTGTACATCCGCTTTATATTGTGTAAACGAATCTATGTATTAACGGCATATTATGTATTGTATAAATGGTTGCCATAGTGACCTGTATATGAGCGATTATTGTGCTCGGGGAAAACGAAATACATATACTAGCGTTTGATATTTTTGACGGTACATTATATAGTCTGTATTTAGCTCGGTCAAAGCTACAATACAAGTGAGACTAAAAAAATATGCACAGTCTTGCCACAGACTAAAAACGCCAGTTTTGCTAGTGTATCGCACAACTCGCTAGATAGTAAATTGGCACACAGTCTAGTGATATGTCGTGAAATTAACTCCATATGTTGAGTCGATCGAGTGTGATATGAAAAGAAATTGCCAACTTTCCGTTTTAGATCTTTAGGGGCTGTTTGTGATTTTGATGATGGCGTCACGTGAAATGGAGGGGTTTTTATTATTTTATTTTATTTATTGTATCCCTTGTATGGAAACGTGAAAGCATGAGACGCTTGAATTAGCGTCTATAATTACTTACAAATGTCAGACGTCCTATTTTTTTTATAATGTTTGTAAGCAAATTTAGAAATGTCGAATGTAAGCTACCCAATTAATCGTACTTTTTATGCATTGAAAAATCTATGGACTGGTAACCATAGATAATTTTTTTGTATATTTTTATTTGCATTTATGTTAATAGAGAGATCTGTCCGTGCAATCATTTTAATTTAATTTTTTGTATTGATTATATTTGCAACATTTTATTTTATTATTTTTTTGATAATATAGTATGTGATGCAGGTTTTAGACAAAGATCTATGGTTTACAAATTTCTCTGCTAATCTCTTGCATGACATAACATTTGTACAATTATTAATAGCAAGTGTTTGTTTTTAAAGGCTTTTAAAACTTATAACAGTGAGTGAATTTTTATATTTAAGTAAATAGTCCATTTTATTTTTTATAACATTTATTTTAAAGGTTGTTATATCTTACTATAAATATATTTATGTATATCCAATAATATCAGATGGCCTGTGATTCCAAAATGATTTCATTCATGGGCAGTTAACATTTATTTTTTTTGATATATTTTTTTTATTTTGGAATTTTTTTTATGTAGATTTTTATGAGGAGGTTGTAAAAGTTTTGTGAGGTTATTTTCTTAAGTTATTTCTGAAATTTCGTCGTTCACATTAGGTTGGATATATATACTTTTTGTCAGCATATGGCCTACTGTTGTGTATTTGTATAGACTGATATTAGTACGTCACTTTTTGGTTCGTGAGATGTTTATTCACTGCTTTTGTAGACTGTTTTATTTCCGTCACAGATAACATATCCGCGTTTTGCTTAATATTACTTGATTTCCATGTAGGTTCGTGTTTTTTTTATGTTCGTTATGATATTAAAGCCATATTTGTATATTGCGTTTGAAAGTGTAATGTTACGAGACATTAGTCTTTTTATAATTCGTTGTATCTCAAAAACGGCTTTTGTGGGCAAATGCGTGTATTTGACGGATCGGTGATGGCGCAAGGCGAGAAGTGAAATCAATGTAACTAATTTATAAGTATTATATTTAATATATTAGATGTCTCCATTAAGCATAGTTAAGGTGTATTTACGTAAGTTTTTATCGATATGATATCTGTCATTGTAACATTCGTCCCTTTCGCACACGTGCCTAGGGCGTGTGTGTGAAAGAGACGGCGACATGTCCAACAGGGGGAATGTAACGTGGGGATTTTATATATTTTACTATGAACCGAAAAAGACATAGAGCCTACCCGTTTTATTAATTTTTTTGTATATCATTTTACTATATAACCTCTTGAACTTTTTGTAGATCTCACGGGAAGTGAACGAATTTTTGCAAATTTCAACATTTTCCCCTTTTTAAATTATTTTTGAAAATGCAATTTCTATATAAATAATTGATGTAAATATTGTACATTCATTCATTTATTTTTTTTGGGTAATTTATTTATTTGAGATTATTTTTTTATATGAAAGAGAGTTTTTAAAGCCATATCTTTGTTACTCTATGCAATATTTTTTTTTTGGATTTTTTTACTTTTCGCACAATTGCTTCTATTGTCTACGTTTTATTTGTTGGAACTTGTGCCATTTTGTTTTTGGTGACGTTTGGTGGATTTTGTGATTCCTATATTGATGTCGATTTTGATGTTTTTTCTTCTATGTGTTTTCGCGTCTAAAATTCTTTCTTGTAGGTCCTCGAATGTTCTTAGTAGAATCAATGTACGCTTAGCCGACTGAAAGTTCATTATACGCTTTTTATAATCTCAAAAATACTATGTCATTATTTAAAGTATTATATTGTATATTGTCGTGTGTAATATCTAATTATATATACTTTATTATATACAATGAATTTTTTTAAAGGAATATTTTTCATATTTACTCATCATTTTGTATCTGTTTTATTTCTTTTGTATTTTTTGTTATTGGCGAAGTTGGGATTTTTTGGAACGGGTCGACAGGTTATCAATTTTTAAGATTAACTACAAAGGAAAAAACCAATTAAATATCAAAGTCTTAAATCATTGGATAAGAGAATACATTAAAGGATATCGGATATTTTTACTTTTCTACTTTAGAAAATCATCATGTATCCGTAATGGACCCGGAACAAAAAAACAAACAAAAAATGTTTCAATTAAATAATTTATCGTTTAATTTTGAAATAAATAAAGCACTGCGGTTCGGTCAGTTCTCTTCGTTCGGACACTTCTTGCAAATTACAAGTTTCAAGCAATTAATCTATTTATTTTTGACGGGATGCATGTAAATTACCTATAATAATTTGATTTGGTCACTTATCTTCAAAATTCATAACTCAGACAAATAAATTATTTCCGTTCATTTTGTAGAATAATATTGTATCTTATTATTTTGTTGAATGAAGATATTTATTTATTTTTGTCTTGTTATGTTAAAATTATTTAATGACTTCAAGCAAATCAATGATCTTTACAATAGGTTTTTATTTTTTTTATTTTAAAATTATGTTTTAAATTTAAAAGATGTTTATAACTAATTTCGCGTCTTCCAACAAGCATTCAAATGCAATAGTATATTATTTATTTTTTTTATTATAAAAAAGCGAGTACTGAATGTTCAGTCGGTAAAACAATTTTGCTATGTGCGTCTCAATTTTACTGTAATGCACAGTTCAAAAGAATGTGTCATACCTATTTTATAATAAATAACCATCTATGTAACACTGTTGACTTTCATTTACAAATGAACCTCAAGTCAGAAGTAAGAAGGAAACGACTATAGTAGTGGAAACCTGTATCATATTTTTAATTACTGCAGATTTATCTGCCTTTCTGGTCTAGTGGAATGGACCCTTGCTTTATAAACGGAGTCGTGGGTTCGAATCCCACAGGGAGACAATGGCTTGGTTATTGTTTTCTATGTGGGCTAGAGTAATATGGGCTGATCACACGATTGCCTTTAACGTAAGATGATTTATAATTTGAATTGTTATGATGTCTGCGCTTGAACTATATGGTCATGTCAGATGTTCATTCTGTCGGTCCATAATTATAAAGGAATAAAGAATGCATTTGTGTCTGCGCATTCGTTTATGCACTATCATCTGCTGGTTGATCTCTTGAATATTGGTTGTTGTGAAATTTGGCCAGAGGATAATGTTTCTAGGGTAAGTAAATTTATCGAATACCTTCTAAAGGGTTTGAAACAACTTAAATATTCACTGGTGTTTTGCCTTCTGTTACTGGGAATATCTCGATGTATGGTAGCGTTTCAATATTTTTTTAATAGAAACAACCTTTTCGAATCGATCGAAGCCCTTGGATTATTAAAGCTCTAAAAACCAATGTTTCCGGAAGACCCACTTTTTGTCCATAACATTAAAGTTTTTTTTCCAAGTTTATTGTGCCACGGATTTCAGGACAATCGCGTTTGAAGCGGTTAAGATTAAGTAGCGGCAATTTTCATATTTCATTTCACCCCTTCTACCCAATTACCTTTTTTCTCTAAATCTCGTGAGGGACTGAATTTAATACTTATATCGGAAGGTTGGCAAGCGAGTACACGGTCCATGTGATGCTTAAAGTTGTCGCGAACGCCAATAACGCAAAGAGGATAACACAGTTTCAATAGGTATAACGGATTAGAAAAATATTTACAATTGGGTATGGAAGGGAGCAGGAATGGTCATCCGGCAACCCTTCATACAGGCTTGCATACTTTATTTTATGCAAGCTTTTTGTGTAGTGCGGTGATACCCCGCCCGAGCGGTGTTGTAAATGCTGCAAGAGCTGAAATAATGATGTGCTCCACCTGTCAACCTGTATGCTCGTTTGCCAATTGTTACGTATATAACTAGTATTTAAGAAAATATTTTTATTTTTGCCCGTAGCCTAGTGGTATAGGCCCTCGATTTAGAAATCGGAGGTCGTGGGTTCGAAATATCCCGGGGGTAAATTTTGTGTTGCTGTCTCTCAGATGTGTTAGGATGTGCGGCAATCCGTGCTGATCATCTGATGGATCCATGCTTTGGATGGGTATATAAGAAGTCAGTTCTGTGCCCGTCCCATCTCGCTATGAAAGTATAGGAACAGAGAGTGCACCTGGGTCTATGAGTGCGCTAGTGCACTATAATATCTCCTGTGCAATTGATTGACTTCCGATCAGATTGGCCGCCGTAGCCGAAATTCGGCCAGAAGAACATTATTAGTAAATATTTTTTACCTCTGTGTGAGGTACGTAGTACACATGGTATTAACTAACATATATTCGCAGCAATAAAGTATGAGTTATTTGTTAAACTTCTCGGTACTGCCAGATGTTTAGGGTTATATTTGATTAATAAAACAAACGCATAGAATAAACCTTCATTAAAATATAATTTATTTGTGTTCTGAACAGGAGTTTCTCTAACGCATCACAGAACATTTGTTACATTATATACACAGGTTTTGCTACTGATTATATCATATTTTACCCAAACCTTACTAATTCCAAAGCGTACACAATTGGATATGTTCGTTGTATTACACTTAAACATAAAATTATTAGGGAAAGATGACAAGGGACTTTGAAAATATTTAGATATAAATATTAGGTGTCAAAGTTTATAGTCGAGTAGCATAAAATTGGGTGTCAACGTGATGTGGATAAATGCTGCCAACTTTATCATTATATAATGATTTGAGCTCTAGGCAGCTACTGTGTGGCCTTAAGCATGGAGCCTTTAGTAAGGAGGATAACCTTATTATGCACGATAAGCAAACAACTGGCTTTTTGAAATACAGTTACATTAAGTAGATACAAACCACGATGGCGCTGCGAGCAATCAAGGGGAATGAAATGAAGTAGCAGTTATAGATTTGTAATCTTTGGGGATCGGATTAACCGGTCTCCAATAATGACGTCGCTTCCTGTGTGTCGTACTCATGGTTAAAGTAGCGTCATCTAATTTCAAAAATCAAAGATTTTTAAGCCAATGTTGTTATATGAAGATTATTCTCCTGGTATTCTATACTCCATGGTGTGAAGCTTCATCATAACCCAAACAACCCTTAGAAACTCTAAGCTTCAAGGACTAACGCGTATACTCACGCATGTCCACATGCGTGCGTTATCGTTATCGGTCGGCCGCGTGGTGGTAGTGGCAAAAAAGTTTTACTTGATTTCAACTATTAAATATTTAGAGAAAAACGCGAGGAATTAAAGAATATTTTGTTAGTAGACTAATGTCATTCAGCGTTTGAGAAAGATAGAAACAATCAAAAATTCATCAATTGTTGCATTAATTTTCACTTAGTGGTTCAAATTTTATTTGAATAACATAATGATTACTCAGAAATATAAAAAAATACAATTGTGTTGGCTTTGGATACGATCAGACTAGTACACGGATTATTAACTATTTTTATTATTTTAATGATACATTAAATAGAAGATGACATAAATGAGTATATTTCACGAGCATTCTTTGGTAAGATATGAATTACATGTAAAGAGAACATCAGAACCAGTAACTAATACAGTATAACTATAATCTTCAAATTTTAGGTCTTGAGATGTGCTCTTAATATACGAGGTCATTTCTAGTATTTGCCAAACCATAAAAAAGTTTCGTAACAGGATATATTAACTCGCGTAACTTTCTTCCTTCAAAATGTATTTTAAAAACTGTAACGACTCGCGTTGTTTAGAATTTCAACCATTTTTTTAAGTAAAAATGACCTTGTATATGCTTACATTTTATTTTCATTACTTTTGGTATTTTTAAAACAATACGATTAAACTAATCTAAGTTCACCTCACTAACTACTGTCAATTAACGAATTGAAAGAGTTCATAGAATTTCCAAGCACTGATGTAAAGAAGCACTGATAGTCTAAGAGATCAAACACTCGAACAGTTTTCAAAGAAGACCAACCGATCAGCTGTGCCGAGCCCGCCATTTTGAATTTAAACAGTTCTAAAATAGAATAGTTCCCTTGTGCACGTTAAATATCTATCAATAAGTAACTAATGCCTATTATAATCACTTCTATAGCATTCGATTGTCTTCCCAGACGTTTTAAATCACTTCCTAGAACATTCCAGATGTTTCTAGACACAACCGGCGCCCCAACAACCGCACCAAGGGATAGAGCCATCTTGCGGTGCCGCGGAGAGTTTTCTAGATTTGTGCGTACATGCCGATCCAAGAGAGTTCATGGAAGAGCACACGCTGTTCGTGCGCTCGTGCTCTGAATGTGAAGTCGTCATCTCCTGAAAGAAACGGAACTAGGAATTATCTCAGGAGAATTTTTTTTGTGTAAGAATAAAAGGTCACGCGTCAGAGTAAGGGAGACTGACAATTAGGACAGAATGTAAGAGAGAAAGAAAACATTACTTGTATTTATTATGGGAATATTATAATGGCCAAACTGTATAACATTGGGCTAATTTTAAAAAGGTATCAGATTCTGATGTTACTAGGCAGACACGTTCAGGAAAATTAACTGTCTGAAATAACTGTCACTTAAAATAATGGAAGTGACAGTCAACCTTTAATAAAGGAAGTGACAGTCAAACTTAATATTCCGAGACTCTTATGTAGAAATGTTGGCAACCCTGGTGGAAATATTTTTTAGACTTATCAAAAGCCTTAATTTTCCTGAGTAAGTAAAAAAAGTGTGAATAACTCTTCAAAACTCTTAATAAGTCTTATATCCTCAGAAAATTGGGACTTTTTTTTAAGAGTTTTTTTTAAAGACATTAAAGACACAAGCCAGGTAAGGTGGTGGCGGGTAGGTACCATCATCTCTAGCGGTCTTGATAAATGCAAGCAGCTTTATATATGATGTTGTACTCTACCACCTGAAAATACGCATGGTGCGTGACAACCAGAGCCTTTTCTGAAATGACTTAGAATAAATCACCTTTAATTTCGTGATAGATCATCTTCTGCATATGGTTAGTTCAAAATTTCGACCTCTGGTTGACACGCGATACAAAATGTAAAAGCATAAATTCTACAACTAAACCATGTGTCGTTTATTCACACACTATTCGTGCCACAAACAATTTTTAATTTTTCTATTTATTTCTGGTGAACAGTATAAGAGAAAAACAAAACAGCAAAGTGAAGTCAACTATTAAGATGATAAAAAATACTTTGTTAATTCAGCAGGTAAACGTTAAGACATTTATTTTAATAGGATATATAATGCGTGAGAGTTTGTCGATTAGATCAAGAAATAAAACGATACAAATATATAGATACTAATGGTAATCTTCAGCGATATTATTACAAGATATAAGATAGACAATAATTATTAGCAATTTGTGTATTTGTTGCGTTTGATTCCAAGAAATTGAATAATTGGAATGGTATTAACACGAGCGCGAGGTAAATAGATTTATAGCTGGGGATATGGATATTGTATGTGAATATCGAAGCTTTTGATACGCATGTCTATTTTTGGATACCTGATAGCTGTCCCGCTTATAACGCGGGCCAGAGCTAGATGAGGAGAGGGTGTTACGTGGTCGGTGGCGGTTGCAATGCCTGTGCTTTCCAATCTCCTGGACTTCCCCTTCGATCAGCCTTTCGTTATCACTCTCCACTTGGATGGGTACCCCGTTCTTCGGAGCGCCGTTTTTCACTTCCTTCTTCTTATCCCTCCGCTTTCTCTCCCTTTTCTTGAACGTCAGCGAGAAACGCTTCCGCTTTTTGGCTTTAGGCGACTCCGGTCGCTGCGGCATTGTCGACTTCTCTCTTTCAGATCGACTCGTATCATCGTCAGGGGGTGGTACCTGTGATTCTGAATCCGTCTTCAAAGTCTCGGTTCTGACTGATGAATCCGGCTCTCCAGCTTTGTAAGCCACCTCCTTCTCGAGATTGGCCAATTCCATTCTGCGCAATCTCTTTGGTAGCTTATTTACCGTCGCGTATATTGGTTCGACGTTGTCCCCGACGGGAGCTGAACGCGATCTGAAGAAGAAGTCGAACTTTTTCGGTTTGACTGGGATCCTTCTTTCCACGAAGACGACGGTGCTGGCCACCTCCGTGGTGGTCGTTAGCTCCTCTGATTTCGGACTGGGGCTGCTCTTGACAGGGGTCGATCTCGGATAGTCGTACGTCAGTTCGATGTTCTTCTCTGTGACGTAGGATTTGGGCGGTTGCTCCTCCACCGGTGGCTGTTCTTCTTTGGCTGGCTCTTTCTGGCAGCAGCATTGCCTTTGTAGTATCTGTCTGGTATTGCACATGAAGACCGAGTTCTGTTGTATGAAGGTGGTGTGTATCGAAGGTGTCGCTTGTACGTCACCCAACAACTCTTCGACATTGCCTCCCGTGTGGAAGCGCTGCGGCTGGTATGGAGCGATGACAAAGCCGGGTGGGGGTGGAGTCATGACGTGGCAAGGCGGTGACGTCACCGACTGGAAGAATCTGGGCATGTCGGGCGCGTCGTGGATGATCACGTCGACAGTTCTCTCGTGGCCGTCTTCCTCCGATTTCGCCTGCGCTTGTTCACTCTTTCTCCCCTCCATCGTTTCCGTGGTCACAGCCTCTTCACTGTCCTGACGATTGGTTGACTGCTCCGCCGCTGCCTCATTCTGACAGTCCTCACAAGTGCATGGAGATTCGACGCCGCTCTGAAAGAGGAATAGTTTTTATTAACTAAGGTAGCGCACCATCTAGTGAGTATTTCATGAAGCCATATTATATCACAATGCATAAACGTAAGTAGTTGAGTGGGTTTGTAATAAAATGTGAATAAACGATCCTAGTGATTAAATTGCAAAATTTCATTAGTTTATAGAAAACACGTGCAGATTCATTGATTTTTACTTGTACATTATAATGCTTAGTCGCTGTCAATTCATTTAATTAAATTTATAAATAGAAAACAAAATACAGCATGTATTCATTTAAAAAAATAGTTTTCTTTATATTACTAACATGTAAGTAGGTATTATTATAGTTTTTTCAAGTTTATTTGTGTTTTAAAAATAAATCTTATTTTGTCTACTAGTGATAAGTAAAGACTGACTTAGAAAACTTTATCCTTAATTTTCAAATCACATTTTTTTATTTTGCAGACTTTGATATTTGTATACGCCCAAAGGAAGGCAGGGGCTAGTGTTATAAGAACAAAAAAAAATTTAATTAAGTTTCTTTTTTTTTGTTAGCCAGTGACAATTAAAATTTTGACCGAGCTCTCATTCATTCCAGCTGTCATTTTAGTATAACCGTATTATTCACTGAGTGACGTCGAATCGTAAAAGTTAACGTCAGTTACCAGAATTGTCGCGCAGAGTTTCATGACTGCAACACCCGAGAAATATTTGCACATTTAAATTGTTCAATAACTCAATGAATATTCGTATTTTGATACTTTTCGGAATTTTATATTTTTAGTGGGAATTACGAATAAGTTGAGGTTATGTGCCTAAAAATGTTACCATTCCATTACATAGCCTCTAAATATGATTTAAATAAAAAACAAACAAAATTACAACTTCCTAAATATTACGATTGGTTAATTATTAAAGTAGAATTATATTGCTCAAAAATTACATGCATAATGATGTGGATTCAGATAAAAGCTGTCGTACTATCATACGAAATAAAAAAATCACAGTCCGCAGCCTGTTTACATACGGTTAATTTGATAGAAATAAAGAAAATATTCACAAAAAGAAAATTCATTTATTCTCAAGGCAAAACATGCACAACAAAAGGACCACATGTATACTAAGCTTTATTTACAGTCACACTGCAGCTGTGTCCACGCAATATGCACTTATCTACAAATAAACACAACAATCACGTTTTCAAAAACATGTTGTAGAACGCACTTTTCTTCGGACGTCGCGAGCCGGCGATCCGTCCAGACGCGAGGCGCGACTGCGTTTATTTATAAAACACCAGCATTAGGTGTTACAATATTTTCATGCACAACTCCGTGCCCGCCCTTGACTTATTTTCTCCAGTCGGTTTAAACTTGTTCCCGGTCCACTCGAGTGGTCTTGGACGTTTGACAGCGGTTTCTTGCGGACCGCGCTCTAGTCTCTGGTCTTTAAACGGTTATGGCTATTTTAGTCCCGATGACCGATGACGCGCGATTGAAACGTCAAGCGCCCGGAAGTTTCACGAATACATCGCGCGAGATTTGTTTTGGCCGATCTTGAAGATTCCGTATTCACTCTTCTATTTGAACGATCTTCATTTGGGCGTTTTCATTCAGCGCTTCGATAAATGTTGTAAACAATTTTAAAAATCGCACTAGTTAAAAATAAAACTGATGGAAAGAGTATATTACTTTTATGTAGTTTTGCTAACTTTTAGAGTTTAGAGGAAAATTTTTCTTTTTCCCGTTTTCATAACTGTGCCTTTGTTATGTTGGTCTAGAAATACCGCATGTAACACTGAAGTAACTTAAGTTGTGTGGTAGAATATTTCTCATTAAGCGAATGATACTTTATATCAGAATTGAATAAAAACAAAGATTAAATATAGAGTACAAAATTATAGATAAATATCATGCTGCACGTAACATGAAGATCAACGAGAGAAAAATCTTTTCAACCGACAGAAAAAGTGGTTGTGCCTTTGTGCCTTTTTTCACTCACTTTTCAACTACTTCCTCTTCTGATCCTAAAAACCTATACCCTTGTTTTGTATTGTCATTTTGTAACGGAACTGTAACAGTTTTGGTACCGTTTCTGCTGAACATCAGGTGAACTGTCTGCCCGACGAACACTACTTAAAAAACCATTTGGTATCACCAAAGTTAAAAAATAAGTCGCAAGATAAGTGAAAACGCTAAGACAACTTTATATAACCGATTTTTTATATACCTACCAATCAACAAATCAAAGACTGCAACGATTTTGAAAATTCATGGGCAATGAACAGTTATTGTAGCATTAAGAATGATACATATAGATATCATGAAAAACTTATTCACACTAATGAATTTAGGTTCATATTTAATTTGTATTAATTACTTGAAGCCCGGTCACAATTTACAGAGTCTATTATGTAAAAGTAAATAAAAGCATTGCTACTAATTGTAGATTTACCGATAATTAAGTAATTAGTAGGGCAATAGCTATATTGTGCTCTACTATATGGAAAACTATAGTAAAGCCAACGAGATGAGATAATTAATGTAAACAGACTTTCAGGCGTTGAAAACATTTTTATTTTTAGAAATTATATACAAATTTTAAGCCTTCTATCCTAATCGCCTTTGTCTGTATTAGACAATCCTATGGTTATTCTAAATTTCTAAGATATAAATTGAAATTGAAAATTTTCTTGTACTTATATTTGTAAAATAATTTTACTTTATGACATTAAGAAATCTTCCTTTTGGAATGGAACTCTAAAAATCGAAGTGCTTCAATTGCGGAAAATTTGTCAATAAGTTGACGTACTTTTTGACGTTTTTTGGATGGTGAATTTATATATTTTGAAGGTTGTCTAGAGC
>DWHK01000679.1:0-13043 GCA_018247855.1 Graphium androcles
GTAGAAAGAGAGGGGGATATTACTTCCGGCGGTCTAATTTTATATCTGTTAAATTTTTAATGTAATATAAATTGTCATATTCGTTTACTATAGCGCAATAAATAAATATTGTATTTTACCACATAAATATATAAGTACTATCTTATATATTTGTTATAAAGCAATTCGTGGAAAATTATTCCCTAACCTTTCCAAAATATTCAAAAATGCACAACGTTAATGTTCAACTTCTGCCAGCACTTCCGGAGTGCAACCCGTCATTTTTTTTTAATAATTTTCACGTTACGTTCCACTTATAATCGCTTTACATTTTACAAAACCCCTGAATTCATTTTCGACCTCGGATCCTCTCCATCAAATTAGTGGAAAAGACACAATGTGGCTATTCAGATTGATTTTCGGTTGAGCAGTGAAGACAAGGAAGAATAACAAACAAGCAAACACTTTTTCTGACGCCTTTATAATATGAGCATGAATTAGTGATCTAAATATAATGTTGAAGTTTTTTTTTTTAAATTAGAGCGTAAGACAAAAATTGCTTCCAGTTTAAATAGCTATGAATTAAAATATACACGTATACACATATCGTGAAGCAAAAAAGTCTTTTTACGAAATTAAGGTGGCGGAAAAACATAAAATTTTGTCCAGTTAAATTTATATAGGGGAGGAATGCAGATAGTTAATATTTTTCTTATAATATGCATCAGAAATAGATTAAATTTATAAATAAATCATTACACACACTACCATGTGTTTTTACACCTTACAATGACACGACACAAACGTTAAACTTATTGAGCGATTATTCCTAGTAATGTAATAACGTTATTATTACGTGAATTGACAAGGTTGACATTTACCAATATTACATAAAAGAAACCGTGTGGTGTCGTGGGACAGCAGATAAAAACAAAGTGACTTATTATAAAAATATTAATTTCAAGTTCTATTCGAGGTATAAAGAAAATACTTATTAGGATATACATTTTTTATTGATAAACATATAAAAAAAATACTTTACAAAATTATCTTAATACCGGACGTTTTTTTGCCGGCTAGGGTACCCCTCCGTAATGTCCAATAAGGAACGTTCCAAAACCATTATACAAACTACCATATGTTATTACACATTAAAATCACATGACATAAACATCAAATTTGTCAAGCGACTGTTCCTGAACATTACTACGTAAATTGACAAGTGTGACATTTACCAAGATTACATAAAATAGATAAATGCAATTAATATCTTACCATCAAATTTTCACCATTGCGAGATGTCTAGTACAATTAATTACAACTATTTTCGACAAGTGGATTTAGAGAAATCTAGTTAACCGCAGAACTTCTGTCAACATGCAGGTAAATGCGGGTAATATGAGATCTCTGTGGTTTACTGGTCGCAAATACCGTTATGTTGTGGTTAAAATGTTTGTCAATGACTCGCTGAATTGGTTCAAACGTATTATTGGTTCATGTTCCATCTGTTAAAGGCAGGTTCTACGCTTTATTAAGGAGACGAAACTGTTTTTATTATTGGTTTCTTTTGAAAAAACGCTGCCCTTATTATAAGCTCTAGGCTCTTTTACAAGGGCGTTTTCCAAACATTAATAAATAAAAAGTCCTCCTGACCAAATTTCGGCCGCGGCGGCCAATCTACTCAGAGATCACCCAACTGCACAGGAGATATTATAGTGCACAAGTGTACGCGCAGACACAGGTGCACACTCTTTTCCTTTACTCTCATAGCCCGATGGGATGGATATCTGACACGACCGGAGAGAGATCAGGCGCAGGACCGACTTTTTACACGCGTATCCGACGCATGAACCATCATTATTTTCAGACAATCGTGTGATCAGCCCGCATTGCCCTAACGCAAATAAGAAAAAACAACACAAAGTTATTGTCTTCCCGCGGGATTCGAACCCACGACCTCCGGTTTGTAAAGTACGGCCCTGTACCACTAGGCCACGGAGGCAGTTCGAAACATAAATAACACAGACACAAACACCCAGATGCGAAATAACTATTTATAGGTCTTACAAATATTTGCCCCGGGTGGGAATCAAACCCACGACTTGTGACGCCGCAGCATTATACAGGAATAACATGTTATCATAATAACTTTAACATTTCTGATATTTAATTTAAAATATTATAATAGTAATTCATAATATTTGAAGATAGTGGCCTGATATTTCTTTTATCGGCAAAGGATGAGAAATGAGCAGATGGTTCACCTGATGTTAAGCGATCCCGTCGCTTATGGATACATACAAAATTTAAAGAGTTGCGTGTGCGTTGCCAGCCTAGGAAATTAAATAGAACAGGTTATTGGGTAGGATTGGTCATGGTATATTAAAGATGGAGGGCAAAGGAGAAAGGATAAGACGATAGGAATGGCCATCCGGCAACCCCAACGCTATGCATATTTTTTTTGGTGTCGACTATTTGTTAAGGGCAGTAGTACTTCCCCGGGCGACCTTATAAGCGCAGCAACACCGGTATACAGATGTTATGCCCTACCACCATAAAAGCTTTATGTATGGGGTTGCCTAATATGGAAATTAAGGTACATAATGTGATCTAGAGTCGAAGTACCCGCACCTCGGGCTATGCCGTAATGCTCGTAAAAATTGCTTATGCTTTTGCATCACGTCTGATGTGTAAGGTTATCAGTAACCCATTTCCATCTTCTATCTTTCCCTGTTCAGTGCCATAAAAGTTATCCATACCACACCCAATATCTTACCACAACGCAATGCAAGCCGGTGTACGTGAACCATTTTTCTAGGGTTCCGTACCGAAGGGTAATCAACAGGGCCCTATTACTAAGCCTCCGCTATCCGTCTGTCCGTCTGTCTGTCTGTAAGCGGGCTTATCATATGATTCTTAATAGGTAGACCGTTTAAATTGTTACAGAATGTGTATTTCTGATGCTGCTAAAAATCCAATAATAAAAATTAAAGGACTTAGGAGACTTTAATTATAGACTACTCGATACTTTATTTTTGTTCATTCCTAATAATGGCAACAAGTAGACGCTTGGTATATTTACAGAATGTGTATTTCTATTGCGGTTGTGGCAATAAATTATAAAATAAAAAAATTACAGGGGGCCCTCATACAAGTGTTGAATTTTATATTGTACGGTGGTATGGAATTTTAAAAAAATAATACTCAAGGAAGATAATATCAAGAGCTTAGTATCAACTGGATCTATAAATCAAATCGTAACAAAAATCAACTCAACGAAATGATACGTGACCTGACATATAACTCCTTATTCGGCTTTGAGGTAGGCTTTAGCAATCCCAAATTGCATTCACATAACGGAATAAAACATTTTAGTTACGTTTTTACTTATACGTTAGTTGGAGATTGCGAAAATATGGTCAATATGGCCATATGGTGTTGATTGACCCAATGTTAGTAATGTAAGTTAGTTAAGGTTTGCTTTTTAAAACGCTTCTACTAGGTCGAATTGAATGAAATCTTATAAATTAAATTTTATCTAGTTGTAATTGTTGAAATATTATAAAACTTGGCTCCGTGTGTAGTTCAGATGAAAGGGACACACAAGAGAAAAACACACTAAGTAATTAACGGAATTTGGCTCTTATGTTTACTGCATTAGCTATAGTTCTCCTGACAGTATTTCTGTCAAGGCGGCTAATCTACTTAAAGATAAACCAATTGCGCGGGAGATATTAAAGTGTAAAAGTTTACGCGTGAACACAGGGGCATTTTCTATTCCTTTACTCCGATAGCCCGATGGGACGGAGTGATCAGATATTCCCATATGACGGGAATATCCGATCTCTCCGTCTTTAATTTTTAGGCAATCGGGTTATCAGCTCACATTTTTCTAATCCAACGGAGAAACAAAAACACAAAGTCATTGTCCCCCGGGATTGGAACCCCTGACCTCCGGTTGGTAAAGCAGGGACCTTTAAATTAGATGCATTAAATATAGATACAAAAACGGGACCGAATACATTTGCGGTAAAAATGCATGCAAGCTATCTTCTAAGTTATGCTATATAAAGTATGCGTGGCTCTTAGGGTTGCCGGATGGCCATTCCTAATTTCCTACTCTCTTCTTTTCCCACTTCTTTCCTTAATATAATCCTATCCCATCCTACCCTTTAACCTGTTTTATCCAATTTCCTAGGCTGGCAACGCATATGCAACTCTTTAAATGTTGTGTGTATCCATGGGCGACGGGATCACTTAACATCAGGTGAACCGTCTGCTCGCTTACCAACCTGTTATCAAACAAAAATTTTAATAAAAACCGAGTAACTGCGTCATGCGATTGACCCTGGTTTCATAACGTAAACAAACAAATGTTAACGGTTTAATAGTATCATTTTATATTTAATTAATTAATTGCACCTCCCATTTAATCATAGACGTTGCATACTTGTTGCCAGTTATAAAACTGTTTATTGCCCAAGCGTTATAATGTTGCCATTAACGCCGGATTTACTGCATCGTATCCAATGCTGATAAAACTGGTCGGGCCCTTTGGCCGCCATGTTTAATTCTATTTATCGATTGTCGCTCGATAAGGTACGATACTGTTTGATTTGCATGACGATCTTGATATCGGTTTTTCGTTTACTAATTAAAATTCAGTTCAAAATGTTATTTAGTGTATTATATTTTATTTGTACCCAAAAAAAATAATACAATAGGAACACATTGTATTCAATAAATTGTATTTAGTATTAGGTTTAAAGAAACTCATACTAAGCGTACTCTGTGCTACGAAAATTGAACCAATTCATTCATTTACTTAATTACTTTTATTTATTCACACTTATTGCATAAACAAAAAACTGTTTAAAAATTTACTTATCGTCAAGTGACATAGTCTTACAGTCAACAAGTTTTATTTAGGAAATTATGTTTTAAATTGCCTAATTAGCACCCCAAATATGCCCCCATTTTAAACTTGTTAGGTAATCAAACTTTGTTAGGTTTGCGTATTCTAAATATTTTATAATTTTATTATGGTAGATCCAAATCGCCGTTGTAGGTCACTCCGAAGAACCTAATAATTTTACAAACCAAAATAGTAGCATTTATACATTCTCAATTATCTGGTGAGCGAAGCAACGGTCAAGCCGTAATATATGTATATAATATTTTACGCTAGCAACATATTTCAAATTCTTTAATGCCTATTAACCACGTCTTTGATACACGACGGAAAAAAGATTAAGTTTTTACAATTTAACGGTACATATGTTTATGAAGTATTTCAATACCTACAAATCCAAGTGATTCAAGATAAATAAATGAGTCCACCGAACCCCGATTGTATCGCTCGCTGCCTAATTTTGGAAGTCCAGTTATATTAATAAATCTGACCTTGGCATTGTTACGATTGATTTGTAGTCCATATTCAAGACTTATTCGTTTCTCTCTTTGAGTGGGCTCGCCCAGCTCACTTTCATTACTGTCAGTGATGGTAATTACTGTCAGACATGTTTTTTTTTCACGAATAATAGGTGATTAATTAAATACTCTCTCACTCGCATTTTTCCATCCAAATCGTTGATTAATATGTGTTTTTTTACAAACTAAAATAATTATGGTGAGAGAATGCAACCTTGTCTAACACCACATTTCCGAAGTTCGACAGTGGTTTGAGTCAAGGTTTGAATTCATTCAATCTACCATAATTGTGAAATATTCATGCAGATTCAGATTCTAATAAGAAAGATGGCCCTGGATACTTATCTCATTTAACATTTTAAACATCTTTTTCAGCTTTTACAGTCGAATGCCTTCTCTTAATTTATGAAGATCTCACTTCTTTTCTTAATTAGGAGCCGGGTTTAATATTTTTTTATGTGTACTCTGCCGAGTCTACTTTTAAAAATCCGATCTGTACGATTTATACCCACATGGTAATTTAGCCTCCACTCGACGATATCTGAAAGGGTCTTGCTAGCATGTGGTATTAGAATAATGAGACGGCATATCCAGTCCATCATTATGTACTTCAGATTTTATTGTACACAATTTATATCATCATAGTGCCACGACGACCAAAGATTTGGATCATCATAGCATGGCTATTGGTACCATAGTTATTTTGAGTCACATCATAAACAATTGCAATTAACAACCTATTTGCCTTCAACTAATTCACCGCGGCACATGTCCATGTGTAGCGACAACAGATGTTCCATGCCACATTTAAATTTAACTCTAGTTCCATTGAAACTTTTCGTGTAATACTTTCTAGTTAATACGGTCCCAAGACCGTCTCACACTTAGACCCAGGTCGTTTATAAATTCAAAATTAATCGCATTGCAATTTCTTCGGCTGGCTTTGCATTAATATAGAGTTAGTGTTCTTAGATCATAAAACATATAATAATTGTCTGATGATACTAATTGAACCCAATTCCGTGAAGGTGTCGTAGAGCCATCACACATATACATATACAAACATACACACACTCACATACACATGTATATATACTAGCTGACCCGCGCAAAACTCTCTTATGTCGCGCTGACTTCGTCTGCGTAACATACACGTTAGTTTTTGAGACATTTTTCATTAATGCTCCGCTCCTTTTGGTTACAGCGTGATGTTATATAGGCACGATAAGATTTATTATAATATTGACCGATCAACTTCAATTTCAACGTTTAGCGGTATTTTTAAAACAAAACGTAGACAACATTACGTGAGCTGTCAGTTGCGTTTTGTTGACTGACATTGTTGGTTGACATGTGTCAAGACTGATGTTTTTTTATTGATATTTTTTTTTATTGATGAATATCATATTTTAATACTTATTTTCCTATTCCGGACAAAGACAAAACCAAAAATACAAAAATCATAATAATTGGGCCAGGCGTTCTTGAATTATAAGTGATGTAACTAACACGATTTTGTATTATATATATATAGATATATCTATTATCTTATCCGTTTAGTTCATCTCTTAAAATATCTTTCATAACAGATTATTTGTCAGAGTTAATGATGTATTATTATACTGTGAGAGTATTTTAACATAAGAGATGTATTTATTTAACGCATATATTATCTATAATGGTGCTACAATTTGGCATACTATCACAAACTGCATGAACATCTAGTAACTTAATACGAACCTATCGGTATTGAATGTACTGTTAAATTTTGCCATGTGTATATCTGAAAATAATCATGAACTAACTCAAGACTTTAGACACACATTCCCATGGTGTCCGATTTCTTTCCTCGCTTCGAGAGCGCACAGCTCACTTTGATATATTTTATCGCAGTGCGTAGGCAACTCTTATCCCATTCTTGGACGCTTAACCAAAACTTTATTGGCTATAGTAAGGCGGGTATTCCATTGTGACAGACAACATTACATGGAACAAGTAGATACTGTCGGCAAATTGTGAATATTTATTGTATTGTTATAACTATGGGCTCAAGCATCAAGACTGGTATCAGAAGGCAAACACTAAGCAATATTTATGTAATATAACGCTTAAAAGGTCTACGTGGGCGACTTAAAGCCTGAAGAAGTGGGCTTTGCCATAGCATTTACCATCTCGGGTTATTATCACCACTTACCATTATGCGGAATTGTAGATTTGCACTACCTTAGACTAGATTAGCACTCATAACTACTTATCAGCTGACACGTATATTATACGTATATTATGATTCACTAGCTCCATCTTTTGGTTTGAATTAGGATCGCTACAGTTCTTGTTACGTTTATTTGCTTGCTTGACCGGAAAGATACTACCACAGCTGGTTATAAGGATACCAGAATTGGTTGGTTTGGTATACAAGGATACCAGAAGGTTCAGCTACTCCTTCCTCTCTTCTCTGACTTCTTCCCCTTCCCTGCGTTAAATATGTTCCAATTCCATTCTCTACCAATGACCAAATCATTCCATGGGTGGCAACACACTTGCTACTCTTCGGATGGACTCTTTTGCTCGCTTTCTACATGTCTGAAAGTATTTTTTTCGTCACTTGAACAAGCCAAATTATTTAAATCTCTGCTCCTAACAGATGTAACGTGATGTTACATAGACTACTAGTAACTACTACTACTAGAGTTTACTAAAGAATTTGACTATCAAACACAAACACATTTTGTCGACTTGTATTTCAATATTTCAGAAATGAGAGCGTTCAATAAATAATTAACAACCTCTTCGGTTTTTTTTAGATAATTTTGGGTTATCATTTTGAAACTATTAAGCCAAAGTTCATCTCTGTTTATTGGTCCAATTGATTTGGTTTTTCAAAGTCTATATGAAATTAATGGGTGGGTGACCATAACGTATTACGGGCTCCCGCGTTAAATTTATTTGATTGGCTGACGTTTATACGTTTATATAAAAAACTAAATAAATGGAAAATTTCTCAGGCGTTGCAACAACAAAGGTTGCATCATATCTTAAAAATAGTATAAGAACACACAAAATAAAGCAAAAAAAATTACATGTCGTAATATTACGTATAGACTGTGCATTACATTTATAAGTTAAGCAATAGAAATTGCGACACTCTAAAATATGGCAACTTTTGGTGATCATGTATTGCTAATTCGCAAACGTCATTTGTTTTTATAATGCAATAAAATCAAATCGGATATACGCATGTCATGAAGCGATTAAGGTAAGCTTATAACGTGTAGTTTGCGGCGCGTAGTATGTAATGTATAAAATCTGGCCAAGTGCCAGTCGGACTCGCGCACGAAGGGTTCCGTACCATTATCTATAAAAACTGCAAATAAATCATGTTTGTTGTATGAATTCCTTAAATATTTATTTAATATGTATAACTATCACGGTTCATGAGATACAGCCTGGTGATAGACGGACAGACGGACAGACAGCGGAGTCTTAGTAATAGAGAAAATTAATGGGGGCACCCATACTAGAAACGTGTGTTTTTTGCTCAATGTTAATAATAGCACAAGTTGACGCTTAATATGTTGCAGAATGTGTTTTTCTATGTTGTTTAAAAAGAAAATAATATACACAAAATGAAATTAAAAAATTAAAGGCGATCCATACAAGTGACGTATTTTATATTATACGGAACCCTTCATGTGCGAATCTGAATCGCACTTTGTCGAGTTATTTATAGGTCTTATAAACTTATTACTTTACTTTAATTTCGTTAATTTTTTTAATTTCGTTGTGGCTAGCTATAAAAAAATTCTATTCCGTAGAAAACAAAACAGAAACTAAGAACTGACATTAAATTATCAATTTTTTCTTTCAATACGTTTTAATTTTTATATATATAGAAAAATAAATGGCATTCTGTGTCAATATTGTCCTAGCTAGGGCGTATTAATTCATAGGATATTTGAGAGATTACTTCATCGCATTCCTTATTGTTCACATTCCTAGGTTTTCTAGGACATTGTAAGGCTATTTTCAACATCATTTGTCGTTTATAAAGATGTTAGCATCACACTTAACAAATTTAAAAGAGTTAAAAAAAATAAAACAATAATGCGGTTAAATCTCAAGTGTCTATAAAGATTTATCATTTTATTTTTGTGTTTATTGATATATACACAACAATATATTTACGAAAAAAAAGTCTTAAAACATTAAACGACGATGTTTTTGATGGACCTACCATTTTCCCTAGGGATATGTAGGTGGGGCCTTAATTTAAACGTACCTTTAATTCATTTTGCCTCGTTAAATGGGCGATGACTCATTCTTCGGTATGAAATAAATTGCCAGCTAATTTTAATAACCATTTAACAACTGTTCAAATTCACTTCATTAACTAATGTTCGAACTGAATATTTTTATTTATTTATGTTTTATTGCAACGCCTTATAAATAAAAAGTAACAAAGGGCGGACGCTTTACGCATTCTCTCCCAGTCAACCCGGGGCGTGAATACAAATTGTGGTAGGTGCAAAAAGTGAAAGAAAAATAAAAATAGATGTTTTCGAAACAAAAATAAACGCATGAAGAAACGCCAATTTATTACAAACACGTGAAATACGCATACTTTAATACCAAATATACTATAAAAATAATAAATATCAAGCACATAATAAATATACCTACACAAACACATGTCAATTAATATATACATACACTAAATACACATACATATAAGTATATACTGACATATGTAAACAATTATTATAGATAATAACATTTGCCATACATGTTTATTAAAGAGTCTTGCACAAATTTATGGGCCAAGCGTTTAAACGAGGATTTATTTGGGGCCCTACGGATATCTTCCGGCAAGGAGTTAAAAAATAGTGTAGCCTAAACGGTGAAGGAGTTACCGTAGAATCTAGTTTTATGTTTAGGAATACTAATCTTTGAATGGTATGAAGAGCGAATATTTCTTACATTTTTTAACGCTAGAAACTGAAAATTATCTTTAAGATAAGACGGAGTAGACTGATCGTTTAACTACGTTACGTTACGACTTTCTTGAAAAGTCATTTAAGACAAGAACGATACTGAGAGATGTGACCAAACTCTCTAAGACTAAAAATATATCTGATGCAATTGTTGTATAGGCACTCTAGCTTGTTAAGAAGATCTTTGTTCAGATCTGGGTAACATACATCTGCATTATTAAGTATCGGTAGTACAAGTTTCTGTACAAGCATAACTTTAGTCTTTATTGGAAGGAAATTCTTCTGACGATAAAAAGTGCGTAATGATCCAAATACTTTTGGGCTAACTTCAATGACTTGATTTGTCTAACTCATTGCACTGTCTATGGTGACCTAGATTCTTAATTGATTTAGAAATAAGAACATCATTATTGTTTTAGCGAATAAAAGGCAAACTCGGGTAATCTATCTTGACCAACAATTTTGTACTACCAACCAACATCGCCTGACATTTATTATGATTGACGGATACTCCTTAACGCGACGACCAATCTTGAATAACATTCAGATTAAAATTCAACCTAGCAATCGCGTCATGAAGACTGCCAATATCAGTTTGAATATAGATTTGTAGATCGTCCGCATACATGGTACGAACAATTAATAAAAGATGTGATGGAGTTTATAAAAATAGAGAAGAGTATAGGAGATAGTCGTTAAAAGGAGGACAGTACCTTAAAATATCCTGATAAGTAATCCATCATCCAAATAAAGATTATCCTTTTGGGTTTTAAAAATAGTTTTCAATAAGAATATAGGAATTCAGATACCAGTTGGTCTGAGTAAATGGTTAATAACTAGTACTCTAAAAAAAACAACTGAGCTGCTTATCTTCTAATTGCTAAAAAAAGTTTGGGTTGTAACGGCTAAGCAGGAAATCTGCTGAACTATACTACCAACAGCGAGATTGTAAAGTTTTTTCGAGAGTGAATTTCACATGATCAGTTTATTAGCTAAACAGAAATGTCGCAGTCGCGTGTGGCACGCTACTGCAGCAAGGCGGAATCCGCATTTAGCTTTTAAAATCTTCTTATAGTTTTGGATTTTTCGAAATACTTAAAAATAATTTTATCTAACTCATCCATTAAATAAATAAACTGATTACTGGAATATGATTGTCTGTTATTTTAGGTAACGAGACTGTTGCTCTGCATACGCTGCCTACATGTTAATTAAAGTAAACCTATTTTTATAGATCTAATAATTGTAAATTTTTTTTTTGCTTTTTTTTCTTTATTCATCCCAATCTACATTCCTTTGCAGTGACAATTTTAGTTTTTACACAAGAGTATTCATTATTTACTACATTATTTATGGTCATTACTTGTCTTAGATTCAAATTGAACCACTATTTTTAAATCACTGTTTATGCCGTTGTAACTTTTATCTTAAACATGGTTTTGTTCTTCCATTGTCTGATGTAAAACGTATGAATTTTGTTTCATGTCCTTAAGAAAACCACATAATAGCTTAAAATTTTGATGTTTTGATAAAACAACGGGACCTGTAAGTATTGATTACTCTGTTATGTTAAACTATTTAAAGTATAAAACAATAAATAATTTTATAAAGAGTAGTCAAGGTAGATAAAAATAAAATATTAATTATAAATAAAGTATTGTCTTTAGAGATAATCGAAGCTTGAAACAATAAAGAAAATCGTTTTGAAAACAGGTTATGCGCTCTGATGATATTAGTTATCACTGCACTCACTTTTAAACAGATGATGCAGTCAGCGGGCATTGGTGAGCGTTGAATATGTACTCAAAAAGGTGAGTGGGGTTAGATTTTTTCCTCACAAAACGTATTCGTATTAATAACGTAATGTTTTTTTTTTATTTCTATGCCTTCGTGGCCTTCGCGTCTGTGTACGCACAAATTTTACGAACTTTAGCTTGTGGGTCGGAATCCTCCGAATTTATTATTTTTAAAGTAAGATTATCCATGTAAGTTGTTCTGTGCTGCATCTCATCTCTCATCATAGAAAGACTTAAATTAAAGCAAATATTTTTATTGAAAATATGGTCCAATTTATCGAGGTGTTTTGCGTTAAAGTCAAAATAGCACATGATGTGTGTTGCTTGAACGGTTGTTGATTACAAAATTCAATAGGGTATATGTAAATTGCTTAATTATATCATCATATCGCTTGGCCCTTTCAAAAAGCTGTCTTGGTAACATAACCAGGTATTTTCGATATTCAAGCGGCTTAACTTATGGTAAGTAATAATAACCGCATTAAGACTAGTGTAACATTAGCGGAGTAACGAAAGCGCTGCAGACCTTTAAAAAAGAAATAAACTTTTTTATTGAAGTGTCCTGTGTATTAATCCTGTAATAACTCAAGAAATAATTGATTCTGCACAGGTATTGTCCCGACCAATAATGTTGGGGATAATATCCAGTGATTTTTCGCATCTGAGTTTGTACGATGCATTAATTCAGCAGCAAGCGTTTATTTAAACAATCCCTCTGAATGCTCCTCGTTGTATTTAAGAGAGAGAAAATATAATAACAATATTCTACCCAAAATCACGAAATTAAGCCAACTAGAAAGAGGTAAAATAGCTAATAGGGTAGAAGGGGTTATAGACATAATTTAAC
>DWHK01000680.1:0-13025 GCA_018247855.1 Graphium androcles
GCGGACTATGCCCTAAGCCCTCTGACTAGAGGCCTTAGCCCAGCAGTGGGACAATTTGAAAATAGGCTGTTACTTTACTTTTTTTATATGATAGTAATATGGCACTAATTACACAAAGAGCTATATTTTAAAGATTTTGTCTATCTATCTCTCCGTCTCTCTGCCTGTGTATCTGTCAGTTTCGTTTAGTTAATCCCCGAAACGGTTGGAACGATTTCGACGGGACTGGCAGATAGCTTATGGTATAAGCAGTAATTTAGGTTACTTCTATTTTAAAAAGGTTTAGGGTTCCGTGTAAAAAAATTAACCATTCGCATTGTTAACTAACTCTGAAAACAATATCATGCGCATGAAACCGTAGGCAACGACTGGTACATAATAATAAGAGATAGAGTAAAACAGCATACGGTTTTTGTTTCTAGCATAAAACCAGCGTATAATCAAGTTCGTCTAGCATGTGTGCTTGTCAGATGGCCATCCCTACCATTTTCCCCTCTTTTTTTAGAAAGTTTGGCAAACGAGCAGACGCGTAGAGTTGCGTGTGCACAGCTTTGGAAATTAGATAGAACAGGTTATTGCGTAGATCAGGAAAATATTAAGGATTTGAAGGGGAAAGAAGTGGGAAAATAAGAGGAATTACTGTTGGTGCGAAAACGCATTTTATGTATGTATGTATGTAACGCGATAACTCTGGATCGAGTGCTCGAATTTAAATGAAATTTGTAATGTATGTAGATAGAAGAACAATTTTAGGGTTCCGGACCCAAAGGTTAAAATGGGACCCTATTACTAAGACTCCGCTGTCTGTCTATCTGTCAATAGGCTGTATCTCAAGAACCGTGATAGTTAGACAGTTGAAAATTTCACAGATGATATATTTCATTTATTTCAAAAACTGAACGGAATAAATATTTATGTGAGCTTCGATACAATAAACATGATTTTTTTGTCGTTTTTATGGTAATGGTAAAGAAACCTTCGTGCGCGAGTCCGACTCGCACTTGGCCGGTTTTTAACTTCATGTTAAATGCGAAAAAAAAATAATCGCGAGGTCCACGTTCGCGGCGAACCGCTAGTTACTTTATATAGCATAGACAGCAAATAAAAAGGAGGAGGTTCTATGTTCGCTTGTAAGTTAAAACATAACCTCTTTCTGTTTTGCTTACAGTATTTAAGTTTATCTTAACGGACTGGATGGCCAGAACTGAGTTATACAGGATACATATTTTTTTCGGAATTTTAAATTGTGTCGTATGATCCTTTTTTTTTCTAAATAACACGCTCAATTTTGCAATATTCATATCGGTGGGCTATGTTATAAGTAAATAGTAAAGACAGTTTTTTTCTGGATCAATTGTACGCTATGTGCTTTTGTGACCTCTGACATATGCAAAATTTAATGACGATCTTTGATGACCGCTTGGCGCAGTGGCTAAAACGTTAGCTGCGGCGTCACTGGTCGTGGGTTCTCGATTCCCACCCGGGGCCAATATTTATTTGTCCACAAATAGTTGTTTCGGATGTGGATGTTTGTGTCTGTGCAATGTATGTTTGTAAAACGCCCCTGTAACACAAGCCCAAAGCTTATAACAAGGGCAGCGTTTTTTAAAAAATAGAAAAAAATAGAAAAGATCTTATGTAACTTTAGTAAAAAACTAAGAGAATTTATTAATAGTATATTACATTTTTATTTTGAAATATACTAGATTCGCCGGCGGTTTCACTCGCGTTAATTTTCAATTTTGTCATTTGACTTATTTTCGATTTCCAATATTAATTAGAAATCGAGGAATTTATGCATTCCTTTATAGTTTTTGTAATGATTATACTAATATAAACAAAAAAAACACATTTTGATATGAGGTCATAAAGATTCAATTTAATACCATTTTAGATTACGTCTATAAATAAAACCTATTTTATTACTATAGGTTCCTGCTTTGCGGTAGCTTTTGATTATATATCATGGTTCTAACTCAATATACTCAGCTACATAAGACGAATAAAGAGTGATTAGAAAATTAGCCAAGTGCAAGTCGTATTCGAAGTCTAAGGGTTCCGTACCATCGTAGAATGTTTAACTATACATGGTTTATACTTTTCACTAGCGACTCGGTCTGAGTAGCACGAGTGTGGGGTATGGGGTTCCGTAAATTTTATTATTTTTTGACTAATCGGTAATAAAAACACGTATTCTGTGAAAGATAACAAGTCTCTACTAAGTTTAAAGGTTACACCTGTGACAGACTGACAGAAAAATGGACAATGGAGGCTTAGTAAGGTTCGCTTTGGCACCCTTTAGGTATGAAACCGCAAAAATATGAATATACAGAGTGCCAAAATTAATACAGCGTATAATTTAGAAATTAAAAGGACCTGATAAGCTTAAAACTGAGAACAGAATTTGTTCAATCAAATCAGGCCTTTTTAAACAAAATTTGATTTGACCTATTAAATAATAACTAAATCAAAGCCGGTTTAGCTTTTTACTATACAACAAACACACACACATATTTAGAACTTAAAGTATCGCTCTTTTTAGTCGGGGCTATTCATCCCAAAATTTAATAAAAGACTCTTTTTGCGAGATAAATTTTAGTTAATTATCTATTTGATAACACAAAACGTAAGTTTACTACTACTACCCATAATTGTCTAGATCATAAGTTAAAAATAATTTAAAAGCATCTTATCTGTAGGTACCGTGCGTTCTATAGGATCGGTTATCAAATAGGGCTTATATTTAAACAAACAAAAATATCACTACGCGAGATATACGGACTTTTAAAATCCCATTGAATAACCATGGATCATTTAATATATAAAACAAGATAAAATACATTTATTTTTTACCTGGATAATTCCAGGCTAAAAAATGTCATGTAAGCTCAAAATTATCATGATATTGATGAAATTCAAAAGATGCAGCTTGACAAGAATAAAGTCGCTTGAAATACGTCTGAAATAACGACTAACAAATTTTTAAATCGGAATATAAAAAAAACTAGCGGCCCGTCCCGGCTTCGCACGGGTGGACATAAGATTTTTTTATATTTATATATTTTTTTATTTATATGTTACTCAGGGTGAATGTAGATTTCCAATGGTGAAAGAATTTTTGAAATGAGCACAGTAGTGTTTGAAATCGGCGCGGTAGTTTCCGAATTTATTCATTACAATCACACACACACAAAAATACAAATCTTTCCTCTTTATAACAGTAGTGTAGATAGAGGCAAACACAAAACCGAATTCTAAGGCAATAATAAAAGATTAAATAAGACGGCAACGCGAACATTTTAATGGTTAACAATAAAACGATTTACAAGTCGTACAAAAATTGGTGAACCAAGTAAATACAAGTTTCCAATTTCCATGCTCAGTCACATTGACGCCCTAACATTACGAAAAGAAAAGCAGTACACAAAGATCCTTATTAAAAATATAATATATTGTGTTAAAAAAAGTTGTATAATTAAGAATAACTTTTCCCAAAAATTTTAAAACTAATAATTCAAATATAATAAGTGTTAAAGAATATTCCGTAACAAACCGAGCTTATTTTTTTATCTACACTAAAAACAACACTTTCTCAACAAATCAAGTACGAGTTTCCGAACGCTAAAATCTTTTTTTTTAACGCGCGAACCGTTGACGCACGCATGCGCGGCGAACACCGTTCACAGACTGAATCGGTTTGTTTTGTTGGGCAAGAAACGAAAGAGTTCAGCTTGTGCCCGGAGTTTTATCAGCTGTTTAATGTTTTGGCCGTTAGTTGTTTGAAAAATTCCACTTGTGTTATATCAATCGACGCGGCGCGTATTTATGCGTGTTTGAGGTAAAATTGTGATTATGTGTGTTAATGAATGTCGATGTAAGGTGAATCTAGAGTTTCCGCAATGGTCGAAATTCGATCTTTCTAATGTTCTTTTATTAAATGTCACACTTCTCATTTTGCGTATTAAAAGAAATTGCCTGATATATTGTATGTTTGTGTCATATTAATGTAATGTCTAAATGTAAAAACAGCATGGTGGTGTGTGGAATGATTTTTTTATGAAATTGATAGTAGTAAAGAAGAAGTACGTACGTTTACATCGTATTTATTAATGCTACTCTTACTGCAATCTCGATTTACAATATAAATTTGAATTGGGCAAATACTCCGTTGCCCGATATCCGGTGGTAATGTGCATAATTGTCCCGGATGTAAATACGGGGAATAGAATAAATACGATGACAGTTTCCGTTTACCTAAAATATTATAAATCAATAGACAACCGCAATTAATAAAACATGTCTAAAAGGAATTTTGATGCTAACTATCAGTTTTCAATACAAAAATAAGTTTCGTAACTTGTTATTTGGAAGCCACTATTACTGACCTCGCAATAATTGGAGGTATTAATTACCGAGTTTTTGAACCCCCGTTACTGATATAATTTTGGAAAAATTTTCTGGTAAACTACAAAACTACTAAAGTTAATGCCTCCAAACTAATTGATATACAGGACCCCATATAAACTTTTTTATTCACAAAAACTTAATTCATTCAGTAATTTCTAATCCTTGTTTTGATATATATTACTGATTATAGGCTCTTCTAAATTAAAAAGTGAGATAGTAGGTTACTTACACACAAAACTGGATTTATAAGGTATTGAGAATGAGTGAGAATAAGTCAGTTGTGCCGTAATCCGTGAGCCCTTTGTTTACCTTTTTACAAACGTGTTATTGAAACAGACTATACGATCTTCTATCGATGATAAATATTTTTATGTAAGTCTTTCGTATGTTTAAATAACAATTTTATCATAAATACTTTTTGGACATTTCGTGTAACTCGAGCAAGACAATCTTTAATATTTTGCAAGATATTAAAAGTATTGATATATTGCTATATTGTGAACGGTAGGGGGTGTACCTTTTTTTGTATCCAGCATTGCTGCGGGCATATTATCTCTTTTTCATAGTTTTTTGGAGACCACCACCTTACGGCACCCCTGCCGTAGCGCCTAATGTGCTAAATGGTGGTCAGCAATTATGGTGTCATTAGTACCTTCTGAAGGCCTCTATGGACCTTATTATGGTGTTAGTTAACAAGGTACACCGTAATTTTAAGGTTCACCTAATTCTTAAGTAAAATACACAGTGTATTGTCGTCTCCAGTTCCAAGGATTATTGGCGATGTTGTTACAAGAATATTAAAGCATTCTTCGTACTGTGACAAAACATTTGTATTTTTTATTAAATAAACCACTATGTTGCTCAAAGCAAACTCTTTTATATAATATTGTTCATAGTATATATACAATATATAAGTAATTTGAATGCTTTAGACGTTTACCTATTTATAGGGGATTTTTAATTGACTTGTAAAAGGTTTTCAATTTTACCCCTATATATGTTTTAATGAACAGTTTTACATAATTATTTTTTAGTTGAAAACTAATATTTAATGGTAATATAAGATGGGAATAAAAGTTTTCTTAGGAAAGGACAAGTTAGAAAATTAAATACTTCATATTCTGCTTTTAGGACTTAAAAACGCAAGTCATTGATTGATTGATAAATCCTTCTTGAGGTTCGTTATTAGATAAACGTACCTGCTTCCATCCGGTTTATTGAGACATATTTTAACATACTTTCTGATAACATAAAATACAAAGAAGAAACATAACTGAATGATGACGTGTTGATTGTCATTACAAAGGACGAACGATGAATCATAATCATGGTCACTTCCAGGAATATGTTACTTAATAATTATGAAACAAAAAAAAACGTAAAATATTCTATACGTATAATAAAATTCTAATTTGCCCATGTACAGAACATTAAGATATTTAAAAAAATATAAGCCGTCTTTATAGAAGCAAAAACAAGAAGCCAAAATATATGTTTTGTAATTTTTGTTTGTCTCTCTGTTTGTATGTTTATATTTAATCTGGTATATGTTTTATATAAATACGCCGCATAATAAACGAGAAAATAAAAAAAAACTGGTTTTAGGTATGGCTATCGTAGATTTATGTATTTCTCTGTTTTGCCGTTTAAAAAATATATATCTTAATAATGCGAGTAAAACTGCAGGTAATAGTTAGTATTGTAATAAAATATGGCAATTATATTCTATAAAGTCCATACGGTTTGTGTTCGCGCACATGTACCATACATAAAAGAAGAATTAAACTAAATTATAACCCCAGCTAGAAAATGTGCGGTTTTCATAAGAGTAACATCAGTAGAAATATTAACGTAAGCTACTTGTAATTAACAGACGTTAGTAGAGAACTTGTGATTGCGTAGACTTAGAGGGTTCATTTTTTCATAGATTCAAGGGACCGCAGACTTATTTATTTATATTAGTAAAGTAACAGCCTATTTTCAAATTGTCCCACTGCTGAGCAAAGGCCCCCTCTGGGCAAAGGGTATAGGGAGGGTTTATGACGCGGATTCAGTGCGAAATGGCGAACTTCATATATTAGATATACAGACTTTCTCACGATGTATTGCTTCACCGCCGAGCACGTGGCAAATAAGCACTTACAATTTCTATAAGAAATTAGTAATTTCATTGGTGCTGCCAGGGTTTTGACTTAGATTCGCCTCGAGTATTCAGAATTAAATGCGCCTAGACACTTAGCTACCACGGCTCTTAAATTGAAATTACTGTAACTTTTTATCCAAACCGCACTGTAGTTTTCGAGTAAAAGTCCATTCGCACACCTATCTTCAAAAACATTTATAATGTAGTATTTTACTTTTATTTCTTCTGAGCCATTGCGTGTTTGTGTAAGTTTAAATCTGCAAGTGACATTAACGCCGCTTGGGGGCGACAGCCGTCGAAGATTTTGCCTAACGTCTCTGAATGCCGACGAATGCCCTGGATTCAGAATGTGGGTCAGCGTAGTCGAGCGAATTGGTACGCGTTGAGCGAGAATAAATCAGAAACGTTTAGCCAAATGGAAATAGAGAACAGATTGCCTATACACATTAAAAAATAACAAAACTAGATATTTATTTCGTCTGAAAGCAACGGCAGATGCTCTTTTCGTTTTATTTTAAAGACTGCATGTATTAAAAAAAATATCTGCATCATTACATAAAGGATAAAGGTAATATGATAGTCAACATCTAAGTTTTAATATTTTGTTAATGGACTAATTAAAAAGGCATATGAATAAGTGAGTTATTATGTCGTAGAGCCGTGAAATACCACTAAAAGCGTAAGCGACGGAAGTAAAGTTTTTTAAAAAATTTTTAACTATCAGAAAATTATTGTTAACAATTATACATTTAGTGCATTTATTTTATATTTTTCATTAAACTATATAGTAATATAAAGAAATTACTAACTATATATACGTAGTTGACCTGACTCGTATTGTTCTTCCCGAAATTTGGCAACCCAGGATTGATTGAGAGAATTCCTCATGGCATTAAGTCTGTCCATTGTCAGCTTAATTTTAAGATAAATGCAATAAAGGATAACTAAATAAATAAGAAACAGCACCAACAAGCCGGCCCAATCTGAATCGAAAAAAAGCTTTTAATATAATCTTGTGTGAGTGTGTGTTTGAATGTGTCCGGAAAGTTTCGATTCACAATTGAACCCAATAGGTACTGCTTTTAGTAATTGGTACAATTTAGGCAAGACAACATCTGCCAGGTCCATTAGTATTACATAAAATACAGACACACTTTCGGTTGTAGAACCAGCAGTAGCTTTTGCTGCTGTCGAGAGCACAGTTCTTAGGTAAACAACAAACTCCTCAGGTACCTTGAAGATCATCAACTGATCAACGATCACCAATACGGATTCCGCCAAAGTCGATAATCTACTGGTGATCTACTTGTGTACCTGACCTATCGATGAACAAAAGCAACCGAGAAGCAAGGAGTCTCTCCCTTAGCAGTTAGCTTGGACTTAGCGAACGCCTTCGATGGGGTATGACACAAAGCGCTTGTTTCTAAGATAACGTCTCACAGACTACCTGAGAAATTATGCGCACGCTCCGACGCCAAGTTTGTGAACCGTGGTGTCCCACAAGGCTTCGAACTATTGCCCACACTGTACTTTCTGAATATCAAAGATTTGTCGTATACCAGCAACATTAATTGCTATGCGGATGACACATTGTACTTATTGTACCAACCTGGCAACTATTTCTCAGGACCACGTTGATGATTATCGGAACAAACTCGTATCTGAAATCGAGACATTTTAACCCACTGAAGAAACAAGTTTGCTCATTCAACGCTAAATAGCAACTCTTTGTCTTATCTTCTGAATTAGAAAATACTTCCCTGGTTACCACGGCTCCAATCGGAGTTTATGGCGTCGATATATCGAGTGACGTACAGTTCTGGGATCTTTTGAAAGCCAAGTTAGCTACAAAAACTTGGCGTCCTCAACAGAGCGAGACAACATTCCCACCACCACATGCAGCTTTACAATGCGCAAGTTTGGCTACACATATTTCTATTCTCATCTATAAGCTGGGGCACCCCTTTACCAGCTCCTTCCCTTTGACCGCATACAATGTCAAGGTAGTCGAATGGTCGATGATTCAGTTCTTTAGGATCAGCTTGATCCCTTGGCCCTGCGAAGAGACATTGCGTTTCTCAGCATGCTTTACGGCATTTACTACGGGGAGTGTTAAGAAGTATAGTTAGCATTAATACCACCAATATTTTCGGACCGTTAAGACTAAGAAAGCTTCAAGAAGAGAACCTATTCCTAACTTAAAGTATCAACTAGGTTTGTTTGCTTGGAAGCACAAAAAAATATTTAATATGGCAGATGATCTAAATCCACGTAACTGGCGGGACCCAAATATACTTTTTATCACCCAGACAATCCCAGGATAAGAAAATGCAGTAAAATATGTTTATTTATGAGTTTGCAGATATTAAACTAAATTAAAGAATTTAAAATGTTATCTCACAGGTTATTAAAAAAAATTTTCTGATTCGTTAAGTGATAATTTTTATAGCCTTAATGACTTTATGTATACTAAATGTTAGCGTACAATTTTATTTTATTTTTGCTTACTACGTATTACCGCGACAAGATATGCTGGTTTAAATGCCTGTAAAATCTTCTGTATACCATGTTTTATGCAAATAAATGATATTATAACTTGTCTGGTGTTACAAAAGTGCATGGACGGCGATAATCGCTTACCATCTGGTGAGCCACTTGCTAGTGCGACCTTCTCTATAAAAAAGCCCTTATTTTTATCAGCTACATTTTAGCAATTTTTAGGATAAAGAAACCTAGGGTTTTAAGACATCCTCACGGATGATGTCGTCAGTGTCTGCTCCCTCTCACCATGTTGGGAAATTGCTCCTGCATGTTAAATACTTCATGTTCGGCGCTTTCTAACTACGAGTACTGACACAAGCACAATCTAGTTGGCAGTTTCCTCTATTAGGAACTTGCTTTAAAAAGTAGGTACTAGCTTCTTAAAAGTATATCATTTTATGGCTTATCAAAATATTAATTTATCTCGTCTAGACCATAACTGTTTACTCTATATTATTATGAAAATAATTAATTGAATAATCGTCTTTGAAGCGACGTATTTCAATAAAAATTTATTCCTTTTCAACATTCACTTAAAAAGTCCGCAAGTATAAGATATTTACGCATTGTTACGATATAATTAGTTTTAAATATTATTACATTTTTATCCGGGATCTCTTTTTCCTTGGCCCCTTTTTGTATTTTAGGCATTATTTTGCAATAGATTCACATCTGTAAGCCGAGACGTTATCCTGGACCACTACTATTATGTATAGGATGTAAGGTAAGTATGCAAATTTAATGTTGATTAGACCAGCAGTCATGACGTGAAAACGTAATAGGTGGTATAACATGTAGTAGAATATTGTAGAATGACGGTTGTCGCTTAACATCGGGTGAACCGTCTGCTTGTTTGCAGAACTTCTTCTATAAAAAAGATTAAAGCATTCCAGAGTGAATAAAAAGATTTTGATCCACCAGAGTAGGTAAACTATAGGAACGTGGGCCACGGATGACCAAAGAGTTCCAGGTCCGTTGGTAGCCTTCGAAAGAGGAAATTGGATAGACGGCGGTATGGACATATAGGAATAAGAATGAAAAAAGATAAGTGCAAAGGGGAGTAATAACAGCCATTCAGCGACCTCATAAGCCAAGCGTACTTTTATTACGAAGGCTTTAAAAACTGGAGATGGTGGTGTCTTCACGGAGAAGCTAACTAACGTATGTAAAATGATATGATATATAACTCGGTCAAATAAAAAAAAGGATTGTAAACGGCGGCGACTGCCAGCGGTACGGCCGGCATGCAAACTTTGTTCTTACATTTAAACATTTCGATCGAATGCGGGTAGCCTTAAAAACTAATGTATTGTATAATTAACAATACATCCGTATCCTGGTGCTAGTTATTTATATACTTGTTTTAAAACCATAAATACTGTTTATTCAGTACCACACTGACTCAGTAAAACTTTGAGAGACTCAGTTGGTAACAAGGGTAACTTAATAATGTTCAAATGAGTACGTATGATTAGGCCAAATTTGTTAGTTCCTTATAAGCATTTAATACGATAGCTAACTAATATATTTAAAAAATACTGCAAACACATTTTTCATGCTATAAGAGCAATAAATGTTTATTCGATCCAAAAAAAAAAAATATTCACGAAACGATTCGTGAATATTTTTACTCTCCTAAAATATACCGCCACTCGCAAATTGCATTATTGCATTACAATTTCTTCATACAATGTGTTAGCCATTGCGTAAATAAATAACAGTCACATCAAAGTATACTCTGTATTACTGACACTGGCTCACGCAGAAAAACGTAAATCATCTGTCAAATAACTCAATCATGTCACGTCAAAATTTCATGGAAGTAAACTGTTAGTAGTAAAATGTTAACAAAGAAAATCTAAAAAAAATCACAAAATGTGATCACAAGGAAAATTTTAATATGAATGTCAGGGGTATTCATGGTGATGTTAAGGAGTGCCTTCACAACCGCATTCCTAAACATACCCAGCCCTGTCGTCGCCTTCAATGGGTTGAAGACCTGGTCCAAGAAAGCAATCTATTTTGAGAAGATAGACCTCTGTACGCAGCCGTGCTACAGCGAAATAATCCATGGGTTTTACCTCAGCAATGCCAGGGCGGCAGTCGATGCTAACGTTATTAGGTACCTTAACATCACCCACGTGCTCACCATTGAAACACATAAAATACCGAAGTCTGCTTTCCCCGTTTCTAACCTCGTCACCCTGTTCATTAGGGCCAACGACTCTCCTCACACAAATCTTATGCCCTACTTCCCAATGGCCAACGCGTTTATCGACGAGGGAATCAGGAGGGGCAACGTGATCGTCCACTGTCACTTTGGGGTGTCGAGATCCGCTACGATCGTCATCGCGTATTTGATGGAGAAGTACAAACTGAGCTTCGAGGAGGCGTTTGCGTACGTTCGCAGCCGGAGGAGGTTCATCAACCCCAATTCGGGCTTCATCAATCAGCTGAGAGAGTACCAGCGACTGAACTACGACGTTAGCGGTCTATTGAGGCTCAGGGCCTATTCGAATGTGAAGGCGCGGGAGCAAAAGTACAAGATAGCGTCAGTGGCTGCGGTCTTCGTGGGGCTCCTTGTTCCTTTAGCAGTCCTGGTAGCGTGACAGCTGTTGTACAGGTTAAACATTTTGTAACGTCTAACGCAAAAAGGCGTATAAGTCAAATTTGATAAATTAAATAATTTATAACTGATGTTGTTGTATTTTATTATATTAAGAGAAGTCGCACATACTAATTCTTAGTTCAATTCCCCTCTAATATTTCAAATGATATGTTCTTATAGAAAGTAAAGGTAAAACAATTCTGTGCATATTTTATAACAAAAAACTTATTCAGAAGGCAATATTTTTTATAAACCATAACTTGCAGTTGATTTAATCATGCATAAACATTGATGTACAAAAAACCTTTAATACACAATTAACATCTCAAAAATATCCTCGACACTCGACAATCCTCGATATTGATTTGTAAAAACAACTTTATGTCCTGCAAATAAGATTGAATTTCCAAAACCAAACAAATAATATCATCCATAAGTTTGACATATAAAATCAGAGACGATTTCGATTATTAGTTTTGTCGGAGACTGTGTATCTACGGTTTTTTGTATATCGATGTGCTTAATTTATAAGGTCCTTCTGGATGAATTTCTGTCATGACATTTAAGAGCCGTGGCAGCTCAGTGCCCGGCGTTTGCCTTTAATTCTGTATACTCGAGGCGAATCTGCTGAGTTTAAACCTCGATGCCGGCACCAATGAAATTGTCAATTACTTAAGTGCAATTTAAAGTGCTGATTTGCGACGTGTGCGCTGGTGAAGGTAAACATCGTGAGGAAACCTACATATCCAATATATGAAGTTCGCCAATGCGCACTAGGACCGCGTGATGGACTATGCCCTATATATACTTTGTCTAGGCCTTTGGCCTAAGGCCTTTGCCCAGCAATGGAACTATTTTAAAACAGGCTGTTACTTTTTTACTTTTATTTAAGTTGTAGATTGGCAACTTCAACCTTTTGGACATTATAGCTGGTCATACATCGCTGAGCTGTTATTATAGCTAAGTTGCATGATCGTTTATCTCCGTTTTCTATAAACAAACACCTCGTAATATTTTTGACTAGTTATAAAAAGAATCTAAAGAGATCGCCGTTTTACAAGATGAGACTAAAACCACATCGTTAAACAAAATATACTTCAATCCCATCGGATACCAGAACTGATTTGAAGGTTGCATTAGCAGGAGATTCTAAAAGGCATCATTAAAACTAAAATTTCCTTATTTTTTTAGGCTTTCTTTATCATATTTAAACTTACGTGAATTTCGACATTTTAAATTAAACACCTTCACGGATTTTATCGCGGTTTATTTTCAAATTTTATCACCCGACGTTTCGAATACTTTACAGTAAAGTTGTTTAATTTA
>DWHK01000681.1:0-13017 GCA_018247855.1 Graphium androcles
CAATCAATGCTTTTTTTATACCCATATATTCGTATTCAATGAGCAAAAACGCCTAATAAAATTTTAAATTAAGAATTCGCCGAGTGTGACCGCGCGCTAATGACATAATGCATAGGCCCCGCAATGAGCTACCGAGAAGCGGACTAATCGGCCGGACCCTTCCAAATTACACGTCAAAGACACGGGATTCGAACCAAGGACGCGCAGGTCGAATGGCTTATCATTTGCCCGCTAATCATAATACTGCAAATGCCATTTCAGCATTCGGACGGCTTTTAACGGCAGATTATGGGGCAGGTTAATTTATAGCCAGTGATTTGACCGAACCAACAACGGATTTTAATGTTCGAGAACGTTCGGTCTGAGAACTGGGGTTTTGATGCGAGTGTCCTTATATGGTCTAAATGTCATAAGACGTCGCAAATTATCGATCAGATTTTTTGTGTCCTATTCTTTGACGCTGTTATTAGAGCATCGAATTTGGTAAGAAAATAGGAACATAATGAATGCTCGCGCACTTATAGGTAGTATATCAGAACATGTATTCACATAAAACGAGGTGCTGAAACTTTTCGAGCGGTGAATAAATGAACGATCGACAAAACTCATACTGGCCGTAAGGTCGTAAGCGACGGCTACCGCGCACAGAGTTCGGATCGATGAATCCACCAGCGTACTCTTTGTTCGCCGTCCTTACAAGCCGAATTCGCATCACGTAGCCGAAAAACTCAAATCGAGATAAACAACCTCCCCCTAGGAGAGGTCGTAAGCGACTACTTTCTATACAACAATTTCGGTCTTTAACGCGTACCGTTAAGGACCATTTTCGTGAAGACGGCGCCGTGCTACAATTGAATCAGTTCACGCAGCATCAAATCACTAAACCACTGGGCGGGGCGAGCGCAGACTCCGCCGGTGACTGCGAGAGAGGGACGGAAGAAACCTGCTTTGTAGATGCGCAGCTATAGTCGGAAAGAGAGAGGCTATCGTCTACAGAGAGGTCTTGAGACGGCCGAATAAGTGCCCGAGAGCTTTTTGTTAATGGCCCGCGGTGGCAATAAAAAGTATAGTGTCACTGAGCAGATTGCCTCTCATTCAGCACTTGACAATTAAATAAGTGCGCTTGAATGTTCGGCCGTACGAATAACCCGTCATAATACCTTGATTAATGCGTACGGACGTTTCCCATCGATCAATTGTCAGCTACTGATAATTATGAAGTCGGGAGATGTTGAAATAAATGCGGCTCTAATAGTCTAAGCGTTATAGTACTTTCAAAATGAATCGCAATAAATTGATTTATTAAAATTAAAATGTTTTGATGTAAAACGAAATAATAACAAATGTTTTTAGGCTACGATAACATTATATTTCATGTATATATAACATAAATCACAATTTTATGTAATTAAAATAGTAATAAATTAAAAAAAATCGCACACAGCAAAGTGATAAAAAGCAAGTTCGAATTTCGAATGCAAAGGGGCCGCGAATTATATTAAGCACGGGTAACGATGGATCCAATAAAACTCGCTGCCAGATGAATAACAAAACAACCGAACTCCCCCTCATTTACATTTAATAAAATTAAATGATCCATTTACAGAAAATTAATTAACGAGCTAACCACTGGAGCGTCTGCTAACAGCGACCCCAAGCGACGCACACCGACAATGGGCCCCTGACGCAACAATAATAATTCCAGTGATAATGCCCGCGGTAATAATAACTCCCTTCGAATTAATAAAACCTCCGTTGAAAATAACAGGCCACTTTAAAACTAAATGAAAACTGTGCCGATTAAAAAATAAATTGAATTTCGAATTGTATTACGCGTTTTCTTTTGTCATAACTTCAAAGCGGCCATATTTGTTTGTTTTCATAAATGGAATAGTAGGTAATCGTTTATAATCTACTACAGAAATACTTTAGAATCTACTACAGAAGTACTTGCAATACCTTATGCGTGATTATTAATTACAATTAGTTGTTTCTATGTACGTAACATTACCGTATCAGTAAGTTCATTTCCGTATTATTATTTATGGGTATAAAAGCATCGTTAAGTAAGTTGTTATTTAAATTGCCGGGATACCAGAGAAATGGAGATGCATGGGATGTACTTACAAATTACTTATGAAATCGTTAAACCGAAACTCCAGGGAGATTAAATAGAGCATTTTAAAAAAAATCAACGACATCCCTGCGGTAATATCGCGTAATTTATACGGGTTCACCCTTTCGAAGTGAATCAAATAAATCAAATTAAAGCACTCGTCCACGCTTCGGCGAACTTACGAGTGCCCAAGACGTTTTGTCAAATTTATTATTTTATTTATATATTTTTTATTACTCATCGCATTGCGGTATCATTATTGTGCTCTGTGTGGCCTGTGACAAATTTGATGACTATTGGGGTCACAAGCTGCAGGGTCGGTGATCTATGGATTTTGGGGTCCGTAAACGACAGTTTAGAGTACTTTAGACCCGATCACAAATTGCTCTATGGTTGGAAAAGTTTTTTGTACGTGTTATTTGTAAAGTACACGAATAGCATCGATTCATTTCTCTTTCCAAACAATATTATTTTTTGAAAGGTTTTTACGTGAACATTTCTTTAGACCATTATCATGCTGCGCACACGTTTTTAGTGCTGAGGAACAAATTGCTTTATGTTTTTTTACTAAAAGTATCGTAATAATTTAATTAATATGATTTAAAATTCATGTGACTGTGAATTTTAAATATAGTACACACCGTGTTTAGCTTATTATTTCCTTCCCTATTCCTGTTGAAAATAACTGGTGTTCGTTTTTAAATAAACAAATTTAAGATAAATAAATTATAGCTGATTTACGCTGATGACTAAATTTAAAACTTAAAATTTGTATCAAAATTAATTTCTTTACATATATTTAAGTAACAAATCGATGTAAGTATATCATCACAATATTACAAATAGTCAATTGAATAAAAAGTATTTATTTTATTATCCATTTAGAGGGAGTTAAAAATTTACGCGATTCATATTTAAGTAATTATTATCCTCTTTATATATGTTGGATATAACGTAATATGCGTTATCACACTGGTTTAATTTACATATATTTAAACTATCAAAAATAACTCTGTTTTCTTCTGTTGATAATTATAAAAATAAACACGGACGGCGAGGTACAGAATTTATGCAATTTTTTTATTATTTTGCTTGAAATTTATTTAAGAAACGCTGATGTTAATATTTTATTGGTCGTTCACGCATTTTCGATTATAATTGCTCGATTATTCATACCATCCGAGTAAAGCCAGTCGTGTACCAGGTGCAAAACAAAGGGCCAGTATTGATGCGACTTTGCTTCCTCGGTCCGAATATACATAGGAATGTAAACATCTAAATAAAATGTGGCACTGAAGTATTTTTCTTCGATTTCGGTTTTTTACTAGTACTTACCCGACATACAAATGACAAAATCTATCACCGGTTCGTAACTATAGACTTTCAACAAAGAATCGACGAGATATTCAATAATCTATGATGCGTTAATTTTCATTATCACTTTAAATTTAAAAGAGCATAAGATATAGTAGACGACAAAATCGGCAGCAACCAGAAGTCCTACAAAAATGAAGCAAAAGATATTGCCATGCATCCTAGAAGTAATTTTCAGTCATTGATTATTTTGACTACCTCGCCTTCTGATCATGTGACGATTTTAATTACTAAAATCCAATCATGGGTTCTATGTCTCTCTTTTCAAGTTCCAAATTGATGGTCATTCATATATCTCATCCCCAATGAAACTAATAATTCTACAAATTAGAAGCTACAATACAGGGAATAAATTAACTTATGCATTAGATTATTCTCTATTAATAGTTTTCTGAGTCATTCAGATTTCTATGACAATTTTGTTACTTAACAAATTTACATCTTCAAATTCTTTTTCTTTCTTTAGGACAAAATGGAAACGGCAGACTGCAGTCGGCTTAGAGCTGTTAGCGGAGGCTGGCAACTACGCAGCGTTCCAGCGTCTTTACGGCGGGTACTGGGCTGGGGTTCCAGCGTATCCAGCGCAGCCGGCGCCAGCCGCCGCTGACCTGTACTACAGGCAGGCAGCGGCCACAGCGGCTGCAGCTGCTTCAGCCACCGCTGCAAACACCCTCCAGAAGCCGTTGCCTTACCGGTAATTTATACTTTTATTCTTTCCATAGAAGGTACACCACGACCAGGCTATAACTTAACATGTCTCGATTATTAAATAAAGGACCAAATTGGACTTACGAAACATTATTAATGTAGCGAAAATATACCTATTATGCTACATTTTGCGAAGTAAATATTTGTCATCTTTATGTATATAACTAATGAACACCTTTTGATTTTGTTTGTTATATTTTACTGTACTAGAAACATGATGCGTAATTAATACGAAGTGCTAAGTCTTTCTGAAGGCTAGAGTAAAGTAAAACCTCTGTTTTTTGGGATTAAGTGGAGTGGAATAAGTGACCCAATCGGAGCCACTCTCTTCCCTAAAGTCTTCACTCTTCTACATACCTGAAGCGAATATCTCTTGATTAAAAATGTTTATAACTAGAACAGCTAAGTTTTAACACCAATTTAATAGTTCAATAGCATATGCAATAATAATAGAATCCATCGCAGGTTGTACCCTGGTGCGCCACTAGCGGGTGTCCCGCCTCTAGGGCTGGGTCTCCCCGGTCCCTCAGCGCACCTGGGCTCCCTCGGGGCGCCGGCCCTGGGCGCCCTGGGCTACTACGCCCACGCCAGGCGTTCGCCCTCCCCAGACTTGGATCCAGGGAGCCCAGCGCCCCCTCCACGCTCCCCCAGAGAGCCCTCAGTCGACAGACGCACTGACGACGAAGATGATGACGAACCCATACACGTCTAAAAGTGACAATGACATTTAAAGTGTAGAAGAAACATGCAGAAGAACGTGACTCGGGAAGATAAGTTTGAAAGTGAAAAGACATAGACTTTTGGAGAAGTTGAATGAGTTGTGGTTATGGTTTATAGACTCACATGTTGATCTGACATCTTAAATCTGCATATACGTCGGATTCGGACGGTACTGTGAAGTGTGGACCGACGTTGGTCCATAATTATGTGATATTATAAGCCGAGACTCGTATAAGTAAGCCTTAAGTAGTTATGTGTAATATAAATAATTGAAATCGATGTCGTGTAACTATTAGATGATATTTGCTTTGTAATTTAGTGAACAACAAACAACGGCACATTAACAAAACTATCTATTAACAATGTGTCTCGCAATATTCTAACATAGGGCATTGACGATGTGAAGTTGGTTATTTTTTTTTTCTAAATTGTTAATAATTGTATTTTAAGCCAAATACTATTTATTTCCGCGCTTTGAGCACAATGAAATCCAATTGCCCCCCTTGTAGTTGCTTCAATATTATTTAAAAAAAATTTTCGTTGTATTTATTTGACCTTGTAAATCTTAATCTGTATCTGTCTTCTTTATTAACATAAAATATTTAAATTTACTTCAAAAACAATGATTCTTAAATAGCTACCCAGTGATATTTCCTTAATACCTACCATTGATTACTGTTTATAACCTCAAGCAATGAAATCTTGTTAGATTCTGTCACTGCGACAAGCTTTGTCATAATTTATAATACCAATTTAAACATTTGGCATACATTTGTGCAAAAAACTGTGTACTATAATATAAATATATTACTATTACATTATATATGTATTGTTAGTATTAAATACACAATTCTAAAATAATTTTGGTCGGTATATAAAGATGTACCTAAAGCTATTATAGATATATGGCGATGTACTTAAGGCGAATCGAAATGCGGCATTTCGTGTCCATAGATTTTGTGGTGTTTTGTAATTAAAATGTTGTCTATTAAAACTCCTTCTAGTTTTACTTCATACTACCACTGATCCAGTAAGTAATAAGTCACGCTTCTTGGATCGTCGGTTCTTTCTTGTGTTCTCTTTGTCTTCTGTCGCGTATGCCCTGATGAGTATTCGGAAAAATTATGGAGACATTTCAGTTTCTATTAAGAGATTAATAACAGCTGAGTTAATTGAATGAAGCCATAATTTATCAGGTACCATAACCGCTATTTCGATGGTCTACCATCTTGCGATTCTGCCGACATTTTATAACATGCACTACACCTCCTTGGAATCAATTGTCATCAAAGGTATTTTCGGACCAATAAGACGTAGGATCATTTGCATCCAACGCTGAAAGAACAGTAAGTATCAATGAAATCAAATATTTGTATATGTTATTTTTGTCAATGGATTTTAGGGAAACAAACAGTTAGAAAACGAAGCCGGCATTTCCCGACCCATACGACTTGTCATTTACCGCTTTCTGCATAAAAACCAATAAATGTCGATGACAGGAAATATTGTTTTCCTGTTTTGTTACATGTTGATGTTTTTAGGACAAACATGTTGTTAATACTGGGATCATTAAACAGGTGTAATGTAACGCGTTGCCATTCGTTTGGGCGGTAAAGAGCTGTAACGAATACCTGAAAGCGCGGCCGCGGCGTCTAACGTTCCACAGTCACGCCACCTTAATACAACCCGTGTTAAATTGTGTGTACTATCTTCATACTGGCAGCGTGTCGGCCACAAATCTGGATTACGACTGGCAACACAAAATGAAAAGAAACCCTATGCTTGATTGTCAAAAGCAAAGTTCGAGAGTCTACTTTTGGTACTTATCATCAGATGAATGGCATAATCGCATACCTTCCTTCCTCATTAAAAATACAGGTATCTATTAACACAGTTGGCGACTGTCACAGTTGCGGTCGACGTATGGCCCACCGAATCTGTTAATTCGTAAAAATTTCTCTACACCTAAAATCTTCTAACTTCTGAAAAGACAGATCTCAAGAGTCCCGTTTTATGATGATCTACAAAGAGAACTTTTTTATGGGCATAACATTGATACGTATAAGGAACCCCGAAAGCGCCACACTGGCGACTAACACCACACAGTCACGTCAAGTCAATAGAAGCGTGTTAAATTGTGTGTGGTATCTTCATTCTGGCAGTGCCACAAATCCCGTGGCTACTGTTAATTACGGTTGGCAACATTGCAACTTAGTTGCGCAATCGCCAACCGATCGGATAGCCCACGGCGCGTTTAAGTTGGCAACGTTGTCTGCCTCTGGACTGTTATTACCGGGAATCGGATCTCACGATTGATTTGCTATTGCAATTTGCATGCTTATTGCTGGCTTGTAATTACGGATGCTCACGTGCTTAGAATTCAAAACTTTCTTTAGCATACATTTAACAGATAGAGCATTCATTACTACTTATATGAATATTTGTAGACGATGTCGCCTTACGGACTTTGTGCGGTATTCAATCTTGCTTATAGCATAAAGTCACAAACAGTCAGACAGTCAAACAGTTGAAATCAGTTAATTGCTAAATAGTGACTTTTTTGCGTTTGTTTTATAAAAAATAAAAAAATTCTACTAAGTCCGTCATAGATCAAAATGAATGAAAATTACTAGGAAAGGTTTCCTGTAACAAAAATTAAATTCAATCCTTTAATCAACGCCATTTTGGCGTTGGTTAAAGGATTGAATTACTTACTTACGACATACCTACTAACTACACTTAATAACACAAAAATGACCATTTTCATTTTCGAACAGTCATTGCCACTTTGGGCATTCCGTGAATACGAATTGTCCGACAATCGTAGCACAGTGCGGCCTTCTTGGATTTCGAAGGATTTTGTGTGCACAAAGTCTATTTAAAAAGTAATCAGTCAGGGTGCGCTGATTGCCGGCATGGCACGCCAGTGGCCGTGTTCACAAAACGGAGCAATTAACAGCCCCCACCAGGTTCCGCTCCCCTCGTGACCACTGATCCTATCGCAAAACGTCCGTTTTCTAGAATCGCCTTTACAAACTATTGCGTGTTTTATCAGGTGGGGGCCGGTCGATCGAAACGGTCGGTTTTGACGATATTCCAGTTCTGAACAGTGAATCGAATGAGTTTTTGTACGACCAAAGTGTAAGATCATTGTGCCCTAGCTATATGTTTCATAAAAATGTTATAGTATAAAATTCATTTAAAAAAAATTTCTCTTAAAAATTCCTTTTGGTACTAAAGAATTGCAATATAATGTTAAGAAATGCCTTAAGAAAAAGCTTCTTGTACATATGTGTCCTATACCCGTTTATATATCATTACATTCATCAAATCCTTAAGATGTAACCACTTAGAAATATTGGGATTAAAGTGAAAAATAATCTAATCAATAAAATTTTTGATACTATAACTGATGTAAAATTGACAGACTTTAGAGATAATATGTCCATTTTCACAATAATTCATTTAATTGGGGTAAACTGCAGTGCATTTGTGTAATTAATGTCTTTTAATGGCAATAAACACTTACCATAAGGCAAATCACCTGCTGATGAAGTAAATGATAAATATCCCTATGGCTTCCGTTCAACAAATTAAATTATTTCACGGGATTTAAAACATTAAAGTCTTTAATAATTTTTTTTATATTCTTTAATTTCCGGATATAAAGCATAGAGTCAACTTCACGGTGGACTTCTACCAAGTTACGAACGTTTTACAATATTATGTAATAACCGTAAAATGCATCTGTACCATGGAGGTGCGCGGTTTTTTAATATTCCGCAAGTAAGACAATGCAAGGTGATTGCACCTATTACCGCGTACGATTATAAATAAAAAGCTAAACAAGCGGTTAACACGCGAGAAACTAGTGCCAAATGAATATTAATGCTGTTTAAACGTTCCTTAATCACGAGCGCATCGGATCGTTTTCAGGGTTCCGTAACCAAAGGGCAAAACGGGACCCTATTACTAAGACTCCGCTGTCTGTCCGTCTGTCCGTCTGTCACCAAGCTGTATCTCATGAACCGTGATGGTTATACAGTTGGAATTTTTACAGATGATGTATTTCTGTTGCCGCTATAACAATTAAAAAACAAACTAGAATAAATATTTAAGGGGGCTCCCATACAACAAACATGATATTTTTTGCCGTTTAATAGATAATAGTACGGAACCCATGCAGCGCGAGTCCGACTCGCACTTGGCCGGTTTGTCTTATTAAATATAAGTTATTTTTTTCGTGTTTCATATTGCTGGCAACTAATTATTATGCTGCTTCATTATGGCCAGTGAAAATATAATAATAACTTAAAAAATATTACAAGTTACAAACTACGAAAATAATTTCTTCAAAAGGTACAATTGTTTTCTATTATTAATTGTCCTTGTATATTAATGTAGTCTATATGCTACATAACTTATGAACGTTTATCCTGAAGCAGCCGGATATCTACCGGGTCGCCTGTCAACCGGGACATTAACCTGTCATACGGGCGCTACCCGACCTCAGAATTCACTCGAACACGACCATATACTATATATACCTACATATATCAGATGGTCGAGGATCATTTGTGTGTAAAATATGACTTAAAATATAATGCAACGGAAACAAGTAGTATTATTTCCACAGATAATTAAAATAGAAACCGACTTTAACCGTCACAAGAGAAGGAATTAGGAATTTTGTGATGTATTTCTTTAACTATTCGAATAATAACTTAAAAACTACTGGTCGGATCTTGATAAAATTTTAATAAGACCAAGTGATAAGGGCCAGCTTTGAAATAAAAAAAATCACTAAAATCGGTTTATCCACAAATAAGTTCAAAGGTAATAAACATAAAACATATAGTCGAATTGAGAACCTTCTTTTTTGTAGGCGGTTAAAATAAGCATTTTTTAAAATGATGCACAGCTTTGACATCAAGCATTTGGAATCTCTTAGCTCATCTGAAAATGTACTCAAAAGCGATTTCTTTATGGACATTTCTTGGGTTTTCATAGCTTTTTATCTGTTACTGGCAGATCCGCGCAACTTCGTCTGCAACACATTTTTTTATATAGGAAAGGTTGGCAAGCGAGAAGACAGTTCACCTGATGTTAAGTGATCCCGTCGCCCATGGACATGCACCATATCCGTAGAGTTGCGTGTGCGTTGTCAGCCTTGGAAATGGGATAAAACAGGTTAAAGAGTAGGATGGGTGGTGGAGGAAAGGAGTGGGAAAAGAACAGTGTAGGAATGGCCATCCGGCAACCCTAAGGGCCATGCATACTTTATTTTATGTTAGCTATGTGTAGGGCGGTGGTACCTTCCCGGGCGAGCGCGCCCGTAAAAGTGCGGCAAAAGCTGTATGAAGGATGTTATGCTCTACCACCTCTAAAAAGAACGGATGAATGTTCCTGGAAACCCTAGCTAACCAATGACCTTTTCTTTCCTATCCAAAAAAAACCCTGTCCTTATTGTAAGTCTAGGCTTGTGGTACAAGGGCGTTTTGCAAACATGAATTACACAGACAAGCACCCAGATCCGAAACAACTATTTGTAGGTTATACAAATATTTGCCCCGGGTGGGAATCGAACCCACGACCTGCGACGCCGTAGCTAAAGTTATAACCACTGCGCCAACTGGTCAACTCTGCGCATCTATTGCATATTGAATCACTTAGTATCATGTGAACCGTCTACTCGCTTGCCAACCTTTATCTATAACGAATAAATATTCACTTTGAAATAGTACGTTTACAACGGAAAATAAAAACAGGTTAAAACTGCAAAGATCCTGCTAATGAATAAAAACGAACGCAAGTCGACCGTTAAATACGTCCGAATGGGACGGACATCGTTAATTAAAGAAGAGGAGTACGCGGCGCGGCTTAACAAGTCCGATTTCGGAGTCCGCCATTCCGTGAATCGGCTGGGGCGTCGTAAATTATGGCGGGAAACGGCGGCCGCGGCGACAGGCTGCGCGATGGAAAAATATGGATAAGCCGATGCGTGGTTCAAAGGAGCGATGGAAAAATATGGATAAGCCCATGCGAATTTTAAACTTGGACAGATCGACGCGAGGAATGATACTTTGCACTTTCACGAAAACGCGATTTAATGATAACGCAGAGTTTTATACTGTGCAAAGAACTTGTGGGCATATATACATATCCTTTATTGTTTACGCGGGAAAAATCCTATATCAATCCTACACTACCCTTGTGGATATACATGGGGATATGTGCAAATTCCGGTCAGAGGAATCAGTGTACCCACTGAAAACCCACCTACTCTGTCGCATCGGCCTGGGGCACGGGAACACGAAGATGCAATCTTCCGCGACCTCGGCGCGAACTTCACCCTATAAAGCTCCCTCTTGGTGCTGTGCTCGTGTTAGCACAGCATCGTTCCCTCTACGGGGCGGCAGTTAATATCCTATTTTTCTTACCTTTCATTAACTAGTAGTTCGCCATGAAGTGTAGACCTCGCGCTTATTTTATTTTACATTTATATCAATATCTCTTAAACTACTGAACCGATTTTGATGCCCAACGAAATAAAAAGCTGTACTAATATTACCTACATATATTCCAAGTTTCATTTTTTCAAGTTTTCATTTCAATTGTGCTACTGGTTTGAGAGTTATCGCGTTACATACATACGTTTTTGCCCCAACTGTAATTGTAAACCTCGCTCGGTTTGCTCGGTCGGTCAAAAACTATGGATAAACCAACGCGGGTTTCTATACGATTTGGCAAAGACCTTCTTCTTTCCTATATTTCTTTCTAATAATGAAAAAATTGATAAAGCTGATGCGAGGAATAGGTACTATACGCTATCGAGTTATATGTATTAAGTTGTACTCTAGGACTTAGAAATAATGGAAATAAATATACCTTCTGATGTACAACATCTTAGCAGGTCTTTTGGCTGCTCCTCGATCGATAGCAAAAGTTTTTGTTTTATTTATAACGTTATAACTTTTCACGCAATGCCACCGACAATCACTTTTTTACTATTTTCTTACTTTTAGGCATTAGGTGCAAGGCCATCGACAAAATGCAAAAAAAATCGAACCATTCACTCGAGTGTCTACTTTGAATTTCGAACGCCCCGCTGTCGGGAGCGGCGCTTCGAAATTCGAAAAGCGGCCGGAAACATCGCGATATATTTTTTTGCCGCCAACGAGCGGGCGGGTCGCGCGAGATGACGCGAAATAATTTAATTGCGCCGACGGAGTTTTTATTTCGTCGCACGGCGCCACCGGTATACGGATTATCGGCCGGTAATTAGAGCGTTCGTTGTTTTTTTTTTTAAATCACGGCGTTGTTTTTTTTATCTGCGCCTTGTTTTTTATAAAATTTAAATAGAACTTTGGTTATTTCAAAATGATAATAAATTTCCAAAAAAAAATATAATAAACCGACATCATAATTTAGCATCATAATATGGAAGCATGAAATTTTTATGTTATGTTAGTGTGTGGTATAGTGTATATAGAAGAGTGCATAAGCCTAATATTTTATATAATATGCATACGAAATACATTAAAATTAGGACCCAAAATCATTTACACACACTATCATAAGTATGACACATCACGATGACATAACACATAAACGTCTAATATGTCAAGCGATTTCTTCTTAACAATATTATGCGAATGGACAAATTTCCTAAAATTCATTATAAAGATAAAAATAATCTTATAGTCGAAGTAAGACCATTGCAATACCTCTAGTATTTGGCAAGTAAAACGGAAGTGAAGCGGTAAGTAAAGCTTTTAATTAATATTAATTTTTTTTATAATTGATAGAATAGAAGGAACAAGAAGATGACGTTCTAGAAGGATGTACGTAAATATCGGACACTACGGGAGAGCGGCGGAAAACGCGCCTGTAGTCGATTATTGTATAACTAGGAATGTGGAGATTCGTGAAAGAACTGGTACACGCCCTATTTATATTTATATAAAATATATATTTTTTTAAATTTCGAACGGATTTAGTAGTAACACAACGCGTTCTACTACGCCAGTTAAAATCATATAGGTCATTTTTCACTTCAAATTTCTAAAAAATAATCGAACGCGGCGCGGACAGTCAGC
>DWHK01000682.1:0-13015 GCA_018247855.1 Graphium androcles
TTTTGTTATTTATTTTTTAATTCATTATTGATCGAATATATGTCGATGCCGTAAGCATTGAACGCCCCATGACGAAGAACACCATTTGAAATTCAAAAAGTAGGCAATTAAAATCAAAATTTAATAGAAAATATGATAAAAATGATGCTACATTTCATAATATCACTTGATGTTATATCATACATGCCAAAAAATCGTTAGAGAGATTTTATTGTAAGAACTTTTTAAAACCAAGAATATGCAAACAGACACAATTATTTAAGAACCGGAAGACATTGCTGTACGATGATCAAAGATTTATTTTTTATATTTCAAGCATTTGATTAAAATTTGTTAAGCATTTTAACATGTTCTTAAGTTTCCTGTCACGTAATGGTTTTCCGAACACACTATTGTTTATTAAGACGGATTGTATATAAGTATTATGTTGTGTACAAAATAATATTTATTTTTTTACATTGCCTCCGTAGCCTAGTGGTATAGGCCCTTGCTTTACAAACCGGAGGTCAAGGGCTCCCGAGTTATCTGTGGCACATCCAAAAACGATAATATTCATAAAATTCAATGTTTGAATCTATATATATAAGCATATAAGTTGTTCGCCGCGATCTTTGACCTCGCGATTATTCTGTTTCACATTTATTTCAGTATCTCTTAAACTACTTACGCGATTTTGATGCCCAACGAACTTAAAAGTTGTGGTTCGAGAGTTATCGCGTTACATACAGACATACATATATTGCGTTTACGCCCCAACTGTAATTGTAAACCTCACTCGCTTCTCTCGCTCGCTCAATAAACATTAATACACTTTATTTAAATTTATTTAACTAACATTGATGAATGCTGAGAAAAATAATCAGGTAAAACCGATTACTCATCCTGATAGATGATGTTTGAGGAAAATTTTATAAGCTCAATCGTATTCATTCGAAATACTGAATAAATTTTTATACCTAAACCTAACAGACTTAACCGCACAATACATTTTGGATGGCATTTTTATTTTACTGCACAGCTGTGGTAACTGTCTACTTCACAATGTAAATCTGCGCAATTTATTATTTACTTATTCAAGAGTGCTGCGGCCGTGCGAAATGTATTCTAGACACGACATATTATCTATCTTTGGTTCTTTTCCATTGTTCTTATGACGATTTATATTCAGACAGTTAAATTTCCAACAGTCTTTTGTTTGGTTTGTTTACATTCGATATAGATAGACTTTCCATATTTTGTTTCAATGCACATAAAGCGCTGTTCCTATACTTATTGCAACAAAAAAGATTGTTTATTTGATAAAACTTTATTCTGCTTACTTTCAATGACACCTTGAAAGGATTTATCACTAATTAATAATGTCCTGATAATTTCTAAGAGATCATGACAATAGGTAGATATCATAGTGCACGTGATACTGTTTGTGCACCCTCTTTCTTTTCTTTATTTTTTTATGGGTACCCAACAAGGCAAGGTCTGATACAGGACAATTGACATGCTATACAATCCCTGGATACTCCAACACCGATTTCCTAGTCCGGTGTTGGATTATGGTAACCATAAAATACAAAGTCTTTGTTACCTCGCGGATTCGAATGCACGACCTCAGAGTTGTGACTCAAGGGTCTATACCACAAAATAGTAACTCATACAATCGCTTCACATTAACATACATATCAAGACGCGCTCAACACGCACACGAATGCCAAAGTTCATCTTATTACCGCATACAACGCCATATACAAAACGAGATAAGTAGGCAAAGGGGTCAACAATTGGTCAGGTGTTCCTCGGCTGTTAACACCTCAACATGCGTATTGACTACTGAAGTACGTTGTCCATACTACGGTAATAAATATGGATATTATTTACACCTTGTATTATATAATACTTTTAGCCGTCGACGAAATACATAGACTATACATTCAACGCGTTGTTTTGCCTATTTGGCCTCGTAGCTTCCAAATGACTGACATAATTTTCATGTAGATTTTTTTGTTTTGAAAGGCTCCTATTAAGATCATCATCGAGTCAGTTATAGAGTATGTCACAGGTTTAGTAATTTGCTAGTTTATAGCTGACATAACCCTTTATGTCAGCTATAAACTCCCTATATTAAATGGAACGCAAAGGACAAATTTCATTCTAATTTGCTTTTTCTGATTAGTTTTAATATACGACTTTACCATCATACTATATATGGAACTGGGTTTCTCTTATTAAACAACCTAAGGATGAAAATTACAATCCAAAAAAAAAACTTCTGCTTTGAGCTTCAAGCTGTTATATGTATTTTAATAAATTGCCACTTTAATTTGAATAAATTACTATTTTTTTAGCGAGCAGATGGTTCACCTGATGTTAGGTGATTTCGTGATGCATGGATTCCGTGATGGACGAGATCCGAAGAACTGAAGGTCCTTGGCTTTGTTATAAAATTGTTTTAAGTCATGTTTTCCATAAACGTTGTAAATTCGCAAATATAGATCATTCTAGAAAAGATTCGAATAACTGCGTGGAGGTCCACATATTACATAAAACTTGGCCACTTCCATTTTTGCTCATTTCCTATCGTAATCGATCCAAATAGAGTTGTAAATTATTACATAAATAATTTTATAAGGAAATTATAGACGGCAGTTATGACCACGTGACTGCATAAATCCTTCTGTAGTTTTGGTTTGCAAATTGGATTTCTAGAACACACTACAATTTTAATTTTTTATGTGTGAATTGGCTTACTTTTAACAATCATTAGCTCTTTATAAATAATTAAACGTATTCAATATTTATCTGCCTCGTACACATTTAAAAGATTTAGAAATAATTTAAATTTCATTATATTATATTGCATGCTAAAGCCAATTAACACGATATTATTTCTCGGTTTTAAGGAAACGAATGATTTAATACCATTACTTTTCGCGCGAAAACCAGATGTCATTGGATTCGGCGGGAAGTCAAACTGGCAAAACACGTATTGCTAATTTTATGCTAAATAAATGAGATTTGGGTCAGGGGGTCCAATAATAATATTTGATGTTAGTAGTCTTCATAATAATACATTTACGTACTCGGTTTCAAGTTGTTGTGACCGAAGTAAATGGCTTTAATCTATGCACGAGCGTGCGAATGCCCTCAAAACATATTTGCATTTAGTTTTTGCAACCTTGTTTCTGACAGATCAAAGAAAAATGTTAAAAAAATGTAATGCTCTAGAGGTGGTAGAGCATAACATCCTTCAAACAGCTTTTGCTGCACTTCTACGGTCGCGCTCGCCCGGGGAGGTACCACTGCCCTTCGCAGAGCCAGCATAAAAAAAAAGGATGCATGGCTCTTAGGGTTGCCGGATGGCCACTCCTACCCTCTCTTCTCCACTCCTTTCCTCACCTTAACATTCCTACCCTTCCTACCCTTTGACCTGATTTATCCAATTTCCAAGGCTGGCAACGCACACGCAACCCTTCTGATATTGGGTGTGTCCATGGGCGACAGGATGTCTTAACTTAAGTATACGAGGATGGCGTAATAATTTAGTCAGTTGTCTTGGCATCTACTATTAGGTGTGGTTTTATGGGTTTAACCCCAATGGTTCAATGATTACATATGAAGGATTACGTATGAAGATTTAATTTTCATAAAATAAAAAAAAAAATAAAGACAGAGACCATTTTTACAACGGTTTGTTGATATAGATTTCAGTAAACCTATCGTTGTGATATTAAAAATTTCCAGAATGGTCCATGACTTATAAACACAAAATATAAAAAATGCGTTTTATCAATTAATGTTTTGATTAAGAAAAATATTGGTTTTTATGTACGACAGTTTTGTGTTGTGTTGTTAATGTTTTTACTGACATAAGTATCACGTGCAAGAGTTCTTAGACGCAATCATATTAAAAAGATCCATTACTTTGTTCCCAATGTTTTTAAGGCTATTAATATATTCGCATGCTGAATATAAAAATGCGGCCACGAAGGGTTCCTTATTATTAATAAAAACGGCAAAAAAATCATGTTTGTTATATTGGACCCCGCTTAAATATTTATTCTATTCAATTTTTTAGTGTTTGTTGTTATAGCGATAATAGAAGTACATCATCTGTGAAAATGTCAACTATCCAACTATCACGGTTCATGAGATACAGCCTGATGACAGGCGGACAGATGGACAGACGGACAAACAAAGGCGGAGTCTTAGTAATAGGGTCCCGGTTTACCGTTTGGGTACGGAAACCTAGACACCGGTCAAATGTGTTGCAAATGACAAGTGTCTTGTATGGAGGCTCTCTTTAATTTACATTTTTAATGCTTTTGTTATTGGTTGCAGTACGTATGTATATATGTATGGAATAGAAATACGCATTTAATGTATTATTATAATTTGAAGTAATCATATCAAGCGTCTACCTATTGCCACAATTAAAATAGGACAAAAACAACGTAATTTTATACTGAATCTTTCGTTTTCATAAGAAGTTATAGCGGTAATATTATAAAAATAATATTATAAAGTGTATAATTCACATTGTGTGAAAATTTCAAGTCCCTTATTACGATTCAAAAGATGGACGGACAGCGGAGGCTTAGTAAAAGTGTCCCATTGGGTGATGGCTTAATTATTCTAATTCTTTGGTGATTATCTATTTACTAGTATATTTATTTTGAAACCTGCTCTTTTTTATTATTATAATGTTTTTATATAGTGTTAATAGTATGTCTTAGCAAAAGCAATTAAAATACTCATATATCAGGATATAATGACATTAACGACCAGAACAACATGCTTAGATTTTTTCTAGATGTTGTGAGCCACTTTGGATCCGTGACAGGTTTAAAGAGGTAGAGCCTCTAATTATGTTACGGTAAGAGATAAAGAAGTGGATGACAGTCTACAAGCGATAAGCGACAGGCGATATATGTACATTAATTAACTTTAAAAAAATTTAGCTTTCAATTAGTTAAATATTTGATTGAGCGAGCGAAGCGAGTGAGGTTTACAAATACAGTTGTGGCGAAAACGCATTTTATGTATGTATGTATATAAAAAACATGATCTTTAATGTAACACGATAACACTCGAACCAGTGCTAAATGAAATTTAGAATATATGTTCTAAACATATGTAGATAATATTAGTACAATTTTTAAGTTCGTTAAGCATCATAATCGGTTCAGTTGTTTAAGAGATTTTGAAATAAATGTGAAACAAAATAATCGCGAGATCCAAGTTCGCGGCGAACTACAAAATTCATAATAATATATATAGCTGACGAATTTGTTTGTTTTACCATATATATCTCTGAATCTACAACTCAGTTTTGAATTATACCGAAATTCTAAACGACAAGGCCACTTTATCATGTGGAAAAGTATAACATTCTTCATACAGCTCTTGCTGCACTTATAAAACTGCTCGCCTGAAACTAAAAAACCGGCATAAAATAAAGTACGCATGGCTTTTCGGGATGCTGGATGGCCATTCCTACCCTCTTCTATTCCCACTCCTTTCCCGGCATCTTTAATATTTCCTGGCCCATCCTATCCAATTTAGGCTGGCAACGTACATGCAACTCTTCGGATATTGTGTGTGTCCATTGACGACGGGATCGCTTAACATCAGGTGACCCGTTTGCTCTTTTGTCGTCCATTCCATTAAAAACATGATGTTTAATGTTACATATATATATTGTTACGCTGTCTCTCATAACTTGATCGTCTTCAGTCCGGCATCATCAAAGGCGGCCTTTTGTTTGGGCGTTTTGTAATTCCGTTAGATAACTTTATGCAACGCCGTTTGAACACGAATAGTGTTTCCGGTGCCATACAATCGAACGATCGCCGAATGGCCATTTTATACTCGTACTATTGTCCGTATTGTTAGATCGAGGAAGGCTTATAGCTTGTTCGTGCTTTTGACTTGTAATTCGTGTCATTGTGCTTGTTGTATTGGTGTTATATTAGCTCTTTAACAACGGATTTCTGTTGGTTGGTGATTGTCTCTTCGATGTTTTTATATCTATGTAGAATTGCTTACTAACGATTTTCGAGTTGGATGATATATTTTCGATTTTTACAATTCCGCTTCCTTTTTTCCCGTAGGTTCAAATCTCGTGTTTTAATAACTTTGTTGGAATTCAGTCATATGGGATAATCAGCAGATTGTCTATAGTAAGATGATACTTGCATCGCATGGTCATCTAAAGGCCGTCCTGTGCTTGACATCTTTCCGGTCGGAAATCCATATCATTGAGATGAAAGTAAAGAAAGAGAAAGCGCATCTATCTGCACATATGGTTGTGCATTATATATCTAACTCAATTATCTGATATGTTATACATCGACAGTCGTTAATTCGGCATAGGGGATATTATTATATGACTTGTATGTTACGTGATTAAAATCATGTGCGAATAACTAAACTCGTGCGCTGAGCCAAGCGCAGTAGTAGTTATTAGGCAGCCTATAAAATTTGTTCTCAAAATCGATCGAAATTTTAATTACAAGAATCGAAAACAGAACAAAATGTTCTTGTGAAATGTACATGTCTGTTATCATTGGTAATATCGTCGTTGTCGAATTGTGCTTCGAAATGTGATGCAGATGCGCAAAATACATTCAATAAAAAATGTAAAGCGTTCAGAAACGTTTGATAATTGTAGTTTATTGAGCACAAGATTTACCTACAACTCTTACTGCACTTATCACCAAGGAGGTACCATCGCCTTTTTACGAATATAAGTTTGCTTATCTTGTGAGGTGCCAGATAATAATAATAATAAACATATTTAATTTTTCCAGCAAAATAAACAAAAGAAGAATATAAAGGTAGAAGTTAAAAATACAAGGATTCGACACAAATAACAAAAATAAAATGTAATAAATAGTAAGGCAATATTTACACAAAAAGAAAAAAAAACAAGCTGGATAAATAAGGTTTCAGCTCAGCATTTTGTTGACCGTAGCCAACGCTGGTATTCTACTGACACCTTTAAATAGCTTCCAGTCAAACAGATGTTTTGTTTGGAGTTCATGGCGTTACACGGAATTAATAATCATAATGAGATCGTACAAAATCTTAGTAACAATAAAATCTTACATACAAATCGAGTAAATAAAAATAAAAATAACAGTAGAAAAATCATAATTATAAAGGCCAACATTTGAATGAGTGGTAGAATTAAGGTTACACCAAATGTTTATTGTGCAAAATTTCTTTTTTTTTGTTTGATAAGTGAAAACATAATACGTGTTTTTGCATTTCTACTAAGAACAATAACAAATTCCTGTCCTCGTTCTCCCTTTTCCTTTTTATTATAATATAAAAATATATTTCCAACCTCATCTACCTAACGAACTATACATACACTGACACTGGTAACGCATCAGCAACACTTGGGATATCATTGGTATCCATAGGCAACGGTTTTAACTTAACATCAGTATAGCGTCGCTTGTATTCCAATAAATAGCGCTATTAAAAAAGGATTTAAACCTTCACTGTATATGATGATGAGAATGTAATATTTCCTCGAGCATTTAATATTCCTGTTTTAAATTATGACATAATGCTGTAGTTCTGTTTCGCATATATAAATATGTACAGCCTTAATACCAATGGGGTAGATTTCAAGGTGTTATGAAACAAGATCTTATATAAAGTTCTTAGTGCGTTTATAAGCCACCTCGGTTTGGGAGGTATTAACGTACTAATGCCTCACGAAGCCAGCTTAAGATGAAATATGGTTTTTGGCCTTTCCCATCCTCTTCTTTTCCCATTTCTTTCTCTTCTAAATCATAAATGTTCTCCACCTATGCATTGAGCTATTCTATTTAATATCCAAGCTAGGCAACGCACACGCAACTCTTCGGAAGTTGTGGGTGTGTATGGCGACGGCTTCACTAAACATCAGGTGAACCACTACAACATCGAAAGCGTTATTTAATTTGTTGTTAAAAGTTCACCAGCGCTTGCATTACTTAACTATCACCGACGCACTCGACTTGTACGAACCAAAGTAGTAAAGTGAAATGGGAGGTCATTATACCAATGGCGTCCGATGAAGTCTTGTGCCCTTACGTGGCTGGTGTCCGGGTTTTGTCCGTCTGTTCGCCGGATAACCTTGCGCAAGTGGGCGCCGAGAACCAAGGCCAACTAGTTACGATATTTGTGCAGACACACGAATTTATCAGACACGACGCGAACAGAATTAATTATTGCTTTGGGAAACTGTTGCATACAAAACTATACAATAAAAATCCGAGAGAATAAGTCACTCTTGGATTATTTTTATTAAATTTAAAGTCATACTACGTTTAATATGCACCACATCTATGCAATTATTTTGTATTTCAAAAATTTTCTTAATGCATAGACTATAGACCTTACATTAACATTAAAAGAGAAGTTAATTTGCTCTTTCTCAAGCATATGGTTATTATGTTCGAATATTTAATAACCAAGCTTCGTATTTTGTAATAAAATGTTTTGCGATCCCCGTCAGGTTACGTTTGCATTTGAAGCTAATAAATGTTTAACATGTTGCTTGCACTATTCGGTATAAAAGGTAATACAAGATTCTGAGGTTTGATAATTCATATATTATTATTTTTACTATCTGTGGTATAAAAATAAAAAATAATTGAAGTCTAGGACATTGTTAAGGAGTCCAAAACAAGAACTTAATTATTTAAAAAATAATTATAATCTTATCTAACGTGGAATAATATATGTGTAGTATGGTCGATTCTTAGCTCTACATATTGGAGCGGTCTTGAGCACGCGACTAAACCTTTCATTTCTGCTTCGTGACATTTCGCGGTGAAACAAAATTTTACTAGAAACTTCAACTGTGACATACGTACGTAAAATAATATATATATATATTGCCAGATCACACAACAGAATTGTACCGTTGCTTTGAAAAACTAGAAAAACCAGGACCCGGTTTTTGATACCAGTACTTTCGGTTTCCGGGGTTATTCAGGTTACAATATTTTACAAGCAACTTTAAAAGCTATCTAATTATACCGGTTTGCCTTGTGGATTTATGGCTTTTTCAATTCCTGTTCTATTTTGAAAGGTTCTAGACTGTTAGATTACTTTGTACGAGAAACTCGGTGTCTTCTGTTGTGGTTGACTTCGTTAATACTGAAATGCGAAAAAGGGGGTGTTATACTTTACTGATCTTACTGTCATTGATAGGATCATCATAACTCTGTCAAAGAAGCCTACAACTAATGAGTATTCGTTAAGAGTCCGTATTAGATTTTATAATGACCGAGACGTGGCATTTTATGTAATTTAATGACGCAAGTTATTATTCGTTATATCCTTCACAAATTTGTGATCGCATTGCCTTATGAGTATATAAATTTCAGTTACGTAAACCATTGCCCAAATTTAATAATTTTCTATATAAATTCCGTGCGTCCGTGTAGTTTGTAAATATTATGAACATCACATGGACGGAATCAAATTAACATGATTTAATAGTATGTGATCCATTTTGATGTACGCTTTACTTTTACATATTTCGATTATTTCAAAGTGAGTATTCATAATCGTACAATCGGAGCATGACAAATGTGATGTGTACTCAATAAATTGCAATTATTAATAACAGAAAACCGTGAATCAGACCTGAGTTGTAATGTTCGAGAAACTATATAGCTTTGCTAATGGTCAGTTGATATCCCTTGTGAGTTCTATTATTTTATTGTGGTAACATATAATATAGAATAAATTGTCATATTCTAAAAAGTTCAAGTATACCAACAATATTGTTTTAATAAACAGCATATATTAATTTTATTTATTAGTTTTACGCTTTATTAATTTAGAATGATAGTTAATGTTTAATATGGTTGGTATTTCTTTGCAGATTGCAAAAGGGAAAAGGTTTAGGTTAAAAAGATAAACAGCAACACTTACGACTTAGATTATGTATTAAAATAGGCAATCTTCTCAATATTTTTTAGTTTTTCTGTTATAGGTACCTCAAGCTCTACACATCACAATTGCATGACTTTATAAATATCATAAAAAACAATGCCGTTAAGCCATTACACTATTTTCTTAAAATATGACAAATTGTTTAATAGTTGCATAGCAACGACAAAATACGTCATTAGAAATATTTTTCCAGTAAAACCTTTTTTTGAATTAATTCACTATACGTTTTAATGGACGTAGGTTTAGTGATGACAAAATTCATTTTTGATGTTTTACTTCTTATGCTGCATGAGAGAAAATTGAGCAGAACGAATTATTTTACAATACGCACGCACACCTATATTTAAATCGACACTACGTTAGACGATGCACGTGAAACTAGTTACTTTATTCAAGGTATGTATTTGTTCTAATAATTTCTGAATCCACAACACGTGTTCATATTAATACCAATAAAATATGTGTATGTTTTAAATTAATTTGTGTCTTTTCAAGTTACATCATTTATGAATAAACGTTGTTTAGTTATTTCAATTAAATAATGACTTTCAAGTTAAGTTTCTTTTATGTTATTATGTTATCATTATTTCATCTAGGTAACAATCGGATAATGAACCGAGTGACCAGGTCGCCTGCCCTACAAGTTTTTCAAGACCACTGTCGATCGCATACGCCATGTGGTCGGATTTATTGTTTAAGTTTAAGGAGCGGGAGGTATTATCAACCTTCATTGAGGAAACAGGTGACTCGGGTAACTCAATTATGGGCTTCAAAAATCGACTTGATCCGGCAGTATTACGATAGGAATGTGCGCTCAATCTGGCAAGCTCTCTTTGTCTTTGGGACCATTCAGTCAAGATGGCTGGTCATAGTTTGTGTTCTTCGGCCTTCTCTCTTCTCTTTTTAGCTGCTTCTAGCTATTTCTGACGCATAATGCTACGTCTAGTCGGTGCCATGGCTGAAGTATCCATGAATTTTCTAAGAAATTTATCTTATATCCAATATATCCATTGGTAGGTACTTATTATAAATTATATAATATTAGGCGTATTTAGAGGGCAATAAACCTGATATAACGACTCCACTTTTAAGTTGATCTGCACATGTATTATCGATTTAATTCCGAATTAAATCCGATTAAGTGGTTATTTTAGATCAAATTATGGAGTACGCAGCATTGGCACCATCTAGCTGTTTGGTTTGAAAGAATCTGAGTAATGGGTACAATGTTCTACTCAACGGTATATAAATGAATCATATATGATACGAAGTTACAGAGCTATAGTCCTCGCCGAGGCGATATGTTTTCGTTGCATGCGGTTTTAGAATGTTACCCCCTACACCGAACTGAAAGATGTTTCGCGTCAAAAACGGAACCGTATAGGATCACTGACATACGTGTCTGTTTTTCGTTTGTCACAGCCATTTTTTTTTCAAAACTACTGGACTGATTTAGGTGAAATTTGTTACATATTTGTATGTCAAATGAAAGAACTTGTTGTCAGAATTCTAAATATATTTTTCTTATAATTTTAAGATGCTTTGAAGTTATTTTAGAAAATAGACAAAAATTGACCAATGACTAAAAAAACCAAAGGCAGAAATTAATTTACTAAAAAATAAACTCAAGGGTAAAATTAAAATCATTAATCTCAACGAAACTGAGTGGTCGACGGCTACTGAATTATATATTTAATGGTTGACAGTGACCACTTTAAACTGTAATGTTTACTATGTCACTGTGCATAACTGTCATATTCAGAACTACCCAGGTCCGAAGCAAGTATCCAGAGAATCGAACCTACCACGGGTGACGCCGGAACCAAAGCTTTAGCAACTGTGCCGTATCATCAATCATGGTTTATTCGGACATGTTAGCTACCCCAATTCTCGCATTTCCGCTTCCGGTCATTACTGCACGTCTTTGGAACACAGTTTCTCCATATTAATTTAATTGAAAATAACTAAATTCCTGAAGTAAAGTTTCCTTGAAAAATACTTCACTAAGTACGTAAGTTTTCTATGTGCCATACACGAAGACTAATTTTGACGAGTTTGAATAATTTCAATAGTACTTAAGGTATTAACTTGTTGGTCTTGTTACATAAATATATGTATACGTAAATTTTAAAACTTGTTATGTTTATAAATTAGAATAACATGTTTGCTATAAATGAATAAGGTATTGTATGTTATGCATGAAAACATAGTTTAGTAACTCTCTTTCCACTAATTTAAATATTATATTTCAATTTGATATTTTTTAATCAAAAATTATTAATGTCCTGCTTCTATAAGTGATTTTGCATATAAAGTTTAACATTTATAAGCAATGGTAAAGTTTGTTCACCTTTTATACGTATTAGGATGGATAAGCTTGTAATGAAACGATAAAAGTACAATCTTATTTCACAGATTGTAAATCGATTTATGTCCGTGACGGAACAGGTGCGCCTACTGTCAGTTTTTAAATAAAAAAAACGTTTTCAAGTTATATTTCTTTAGGCGCGTTAGGGCTACCGCGTGGCGAAAAGTCACATATACGTAATGCGACAAAATTCCCAATCACATGTGATTGCGTTATTTCGTCATGATATTTGATTGGCCGTTTTGCCTCATCATGACATTGTCACTTTTCGCTGCGTGGCAAAATACCGCAGTGTGCGCTTGCCCTAGAGACAAAAGACGGGAGTGAACATTCTGATGCAACGAAATGCGCGCGCAAACCGGGTTAGAAATTTCACAGGCAGAACATAGCTGCGAATGTTAGTGTACTCGTAATGATTATACTGTACATCGACTAACTTCTCTTCACTTCACCCCTGACCATTTATTTTTCACTTTTTAAATAATAAATTGTGATTTATTTATTCGAAGTAAGTGTAAAAGTAACAAAACACCTCAAGGATATTTTTTGCGAAAATATTCTGTCCATAAATTTTGGTGGTTAATTTACCGCTCAGGTAGGTCTTTGGTTCTGTCCTTCTATATATTTATATAACATATAAAATATAACATTTATGGGTTGGTATTTAAGGCACACTGTATACAAATATAC
>DWHK01000683.1:0-13009 GCA_018247855.1 Graphium androcles
CACATATACTACTTTTAGCCTGATGTTAACTTCTTCTATATACTACTATACTTGTACAACAAAAGATTCATCATGGTTGTCAACCTCTCCATCCATGTCCATCTTCCCACACAAGTCGGAGAGCACAGGTGGTCTGAAGATGACAACATCCAATCACGGCGTCGATAACTCCCCATTCGCGATTGGCACAATAGACCACAAATTGTTGTCAATGCGTCCGTCTTTAAAATCAAATCCATTGCACAACCCGTTGCGTGTCCGTCACAATTATTATAAAACGAATGGGGCATCGGATATATATTCGTGCTACGGTTAATTTGAAGGTTGCCACATACCGTGTATCGGGCGATTCGCGGCATTGTTGGCTAACGTCTGGTTGTCATGAATTTGCGATAGAGTTAACATAATGTTTTCTTTTTTACTTAATTTAATCTTTCGTTTTATGGTAGAGCGTTAGGAAATTATTTTTATATTAACAGCCTATTTTCAAATGGTCCTGCTGGAATGGAACTTCTCTAAACTGTAGATAACGGGCATAGTCCACCACGCGGCCCCAGTATGGATTAACGACTTTTACATACGATAGATATGCAGGTTCCCTCACGATATTTTTCTTCATTACCAAATACGTGGCAATTCAGTACTTAAAATTGTAACTAAGAAATTAACAAATTCATTGGGCCCGGACACTAAGCTACCGTGGTATTGGTAGCAGAGCGTAGTTTCGATCCGCGTACCTCTTGGTTTTGGGCCCAGCACGCTTCTGCTGCGCTAGTATGCTATTTATAACGTAGTTATTTTCACGTAGTATAAATCAGTTTATTTTATCGACATATTTTAAAATTCAAGTAAAACATTCGGGAGATAATTAGACTGAAAAATAGCTTAGATAATCATAAGTCCCCGTAATTCAGGCAGCTTTCTTACTTATCTTTCATACTTTTACTTTTATACTTATTATGATGCAATCATAGATCATACCCACGAAACAGATTATGTATTAATACCCTAGTACAAAGTTGATGTAACATCAATATTCTTTTTAGACCGCCAGTATCGGGCTGAACAAGGAAATAGACCCGACACCGATACAGATAAAACAAAGTAACTCATATCTATAGGCCCGTGAACTTGATTTACGACAGTGCATTCGTACAATGTTTGTTTACGGTCGCCAGCGAGTCAGTAACCGATGTTTGGGCACGATGAAGGGTTATCGCAAGTTGACACAAGGTCTTTGTGAACAGTGAGAATGATGGTAGCTTTCCCAAATACGAAAAAGAGGCCAACTTTGAGTTATAAACGGAGATATCTATACGCTACTAGCTATAGTTAAGGACTTGCTCGCGTTAATTTTTCAATTTCTTTACGGGATAATAAATTTTCTTAAGGAAATCTTACAACATAAGAGTAGTTACGTGAGCGTTGCCAGCCTTGAAAATTAGATAGAACATGTTAAGGATTCGAGAGGGAAAGGAAGGGGGAAAAGAAGTGCTGTGGCTAAGCACTAAGATGGCATTTTGAATCATTTGAACGATTTGTAAGAAAGAATTGAACTCTGTAAATTGTTTTGAACAAAACAAAATCAGACAAATCAATAGGAACATTTTTTTAAATCTGACCTTAAGCTATAGGATTCAGGACCCGCCCAGGGCAAACACAATAATATCTGTGCGTTTATGTGTGACGTATAAGATATTAAAAAAAATCTTAAAAGAGACGAGTAATATAGAAAAGTGCAGATCATTCGAGTGCACATGGGTATATCCCAGTTCAACTGATCGAAGTCGCTGTAGGAAAGAAGTGGATTCAAACGTGTTACCGCGTCAAGCGTTCACGTCTTTGTGGTTTCTCTAGTACAAACCGCAGGCCTGTTTACTGTTTCATTAGACGCAAGCCTGTGGGCCTGTAGGACATCACACGGAGCATAATCCTGACTCTTCAAGTATCTGTGTCTAGGTAAAGACGAAAGTGTTACGGGCTCTTTTTTCAGTTAGTCTACTGAAAAGACCTTTAGTGTTATCAATAATAGGTTTATAAACAGTTTTTTTTCAATAGCTGAATAATTTCGACCAGTTAACGGAAATCTTAGCTTCGGAAGTTCGAGTCTATGCTCAAGACTATGAGAAGAATCCTGGCTGCTGTACTATATCTTTTTGAGCTTTTTGTTGCCATCAGTCACAAGTTGTCACTAGGAATGTATGTCTCATAAACAAGGTTGCCAGTTGCCCAACAAAGAGATCGACGCGGCCCGAGACCAGGGCCCGACAAAAACTGACCTGGTCCGGATATCAAGTGACTGCAACGCGTAACGGTAATCTTAGATTACATTTACGCGGATAGCACTTTCTTCGCGCATTGTGACGCCAATTTTGGCGCGAGGCTTTTCTTATAAGAAAGAAAAAAGTTGTCAGAAGATATTCTTCTCATCCCAGACTGTGCCCATGGATGCCCACGAAACCATAGAAAAAAAAATGTCCCTTACCATTTATCGAGGCCACTATTTTATTACGGATAACCTAAAGCGAAAACTCTGGCAGGCAGTTGTACCAGCAAAAAAGGGAGTAAACGAATTTCGACATCAACAAGACAAGTTAAGAATACTACTTAATATACGATAGACACAAAAACGTTAATAGGAATAAGTGGTGAATACCAAAACGAAGCTACAATACAATTATAATGCACTTGCAGTTAAGCAATGCAGAGGAAGGGATTCGAGTAAGAGGCATTAATCTTAATCAAGTATGCACCTACTCGTTCAACAATATACGAAATCAACTTGATAGATTAGATATTTACAATAGAAAATTATACTTACTATAGCATATCATTAAATATTAGCCTTGCATCAAAATTGTTCAGAGATAGAGAATGATCGCGTCGCTTTTCACATTTCTAAAAAGTGGCGTCATTTATTTTCTATATCATGTTTGACACGATTCAAATTTGCCCTATTATGACCCACACAAAAGGGCAATTTCACGCACGTAGTGCGATAAAAATTGTACAAAACCGGTGGAATAACTAGAGCGTGGTCTTTTGGAAAATGTTTCTTTACCTAAATCCTCGATTAGCATATTACTGCATACTTTCACGCTCTGGCACAAATAAATTAGGACTAAATTTGTACATGTGCGAAGATTTTTCATTTAAATCTTAATTATTTAGCGAAACTCCGACTCGCAAGTGAATAAACCTAACGCTTGCTTTATTTTTATGTAACGGAATATAAACAGCATGAGGATGTTGAAGATAATTAATATAATTATAATGAACAGGAATTCCCGAAGTGATCGAACTGTGACTAAATTTTATTGTAAACTCCTTCTCATAAACTGCATAGTATCCTAAATGTCGTACTTGTCAATTCGCGTAATAAAGAAGAAATCGCTTGAAATATTACATGTTTATGTGTGTCATTGCATATCACTGTGACGTGTAAAAATGTGTGGAAGTGTGTGTAATGTGTTTCTAATGCATATTATAAAAATATTAGCTTTCTGCACTTCTTCTCTATATAAACTTTATTTGTGCTAAATTTTAACTCCTCCGCCCGCTCAATTTTCGTAAAAAGACTTGCAAAGCTTTTGTTTCACGTATTAGTATTATGACTGGATAACAATCTAGTATTAGAGAATTTAACTGGGCAGAAAGTCAATTGCGAAACGTTATTGTATTTTTAAAAGAATAATCCTGTCTGCCTGTAATAAAGATCAGATCTGGTATCTTCTCTGGAAAAACAAGATTTAACGGAGAAAGAATATTAAGACTAATATCAATTAAAGATTATATAAACACTAACAAAAGTGGCAAAACAGCTGAAACTAGCCTGGCCATTTTAGATTTAATAATGGTCCTAATAGTGGCGGTATTAGATCGTTATAACTGACATAAAATAAATAAACCCCGTACACAGATATCCATATAAGGCATTAGTTAAGGTGCAATAAAATTTTAAAACACTTCTATGCATTCTGTTTATATCATCATTATAATGATGGATATCGAAATAAAATAAGCAAGCGGCTCTCTTGATGATCAAAAATTACAACAGCGTAAAAATGTTCCATATACCATACACACTGAAGAAATTAAGATATTTACAGCACAAAAACTGTGTTTTTGTTACGAATTTTATCTTCGTAATCATTTGAATTGAATAAAATCTCCTTACCGAATAATAAAAATCGTTTCAAGTCCGTTTACTTCAAGCTTTCTCCAACAAGAAAATTCAGTCGCAAAGCGAATTTCCGTTGAAAAATTGAAATTTGCATAAGAAACGAATCAGTAATTTTTCAGAAAAACACAAACACACACATCTTATTGAGGTCCGTCCAAAATAAGTGACACACAGTCAAAACTACAGCCAACGATCAGTGATCTTGATTGCAAAGAAACAGCACTTCAAATATACAAACTATGTAAATACTGTTTAATAAAATATGATGTATACAAGTATACTACGTATGTATACATTTATGTATGTATATTACATGATAAGCACAGCACGTTAAACATAGTTTGTAAAATTTGAGACTCAAGTGAAAATAGAAAGTTATTGATCTGCAGATATTCAATGTATACGAAGTAAAAAAATTTTCTTCTAACATTTCCTCCAAGGTGACAGTAAATAAATTTATTTAAGATGACTGGGCCCGTGCTGCTCTGCACCAATGTTTGTGCACCTTCTGCGTCTTCCCTTCTCTCTCAATTTCAAACACAATCAATTTAGGTGGAAAAGATTTGGAATGAAAGAGTTTGTTCCAGCCAGTGTTCGTAGATTTAAACGAATTGTGTACCTAAATTAGAACCGGAGGTATTTCTATGAGGAAATCACATTTGCGCAAATTAAAAATATAAGTAAGGTAAAATTAAGATGATTTCCAATGCTTGATAACAAATCTGTGTATGTACCTTCCAATTAAAACAAAGAATCAAGCAAATCGTTTGGACAGAACGACTCGATGAACTCGTATTAAATTTCATGAATTCTTTTTATATATGGGTTATATTTTAGACTAACTTTATGGAAGTTTTGTACAGTCTTCCAAGAAATTAGTCAAATATATAATTGTTACATCTGTCAACAACATTTCTCGGGTATTTATTTAGATAGAAATAGATAACAAAACCTATTTATTGTATCACTTTTATTTAATTATAGTTCTTATAGCATTTATTATTATGTATGAACGGATCTTCTGTTCATATATTTTAATTTTAAAATTATCGTTTTGGACGATTATTTTTACATTATCGGCTTCCAAAGATTTAAACATCTTTCACTAATTAAAATTATGAAATACCGCAGGTGTTTTTATCTCCATACCTAACAAAGGGTCTACGTTCCGGATGCTCTTGAGCTTTCTAGACGTTTCGATAAAAAAAAGCAACAGGTGGAGCATTCAATGGGACCAACGGGATCCAAAGGGAAGAACGCGGTTATGCGTTGTAGAGGAAATAAGTTGGGATTTTAATGCTCAAGCAAAAAGGGATATAGGTGAGGCAAAGCTAATATTTCTTTTTTGAAACTTTAGACGATATATGTTAAATACTATCTAACAGTTATATTTCAGACAGAATTATACGAACCTCAATTTCAATGATAGTTTAATATTAATATAAAATACAAATCAGTAAAAATACACAGTAAAACAAATAATGCACAAGAAGATAGAATACAGAAGTCGAGAGAGTAGTTTTAAACAAGATTATTTTCTTTTCACGTTATTTTGATTTCAAAAACAAAATACTAAACCGATTTTTATGAAAATTATGGGACCATCGTTAGTAAATCTCCTTTCTGACAAAAAAAAGAATCATCAAAATCGATTCATAAACGATGAAATAATTTCCGAACACAAAAAAAATATACGGTCGAATTGAGAAATCTCCTCCTTTTTTTGAAGTCGGTTATTTATAAGCAGTTGCTTTGATGATTATAGCAGTTTCCAGTTTTTTCTTATTTTAATGATGACACTCGTCAACGGCTACGAAAAATGTCAGTCTGTTAAGGAACATATGGGCAAAAGGTCTTTGTCTCTCCATAGATCGCTAAAATCTAGAATATGTTTTCAAATTCTTTAAACTTATACAAAATATGTCAAAACAAGACTTCGTACCTAAAATATTCAAGGTTATTTCTCCTAGAGTTGAGACGAAATTTTCTCATTACAAGTTGAATTTAACGCAATAATTGCTCGGTTGTTAAGCTAACGTTACATTTAATGGCGCTAGAAAGAAACGTTTAAGCTGCTTGGCCGCAGCAGGCGTTCCACTTGCTTCCTTACCAATTAATTAAATTAAGAAAAAGATAGCCGTTGTACTGTACGCACGTAAAATAAAACGGAACCAAGTTTACGGTTTGAGAAAGTATATATTTATATCCACGGAGAAAAAGATATCATTCTACGACTAAATGAGGTGTTTAAATTTCATTAACAGATTCCACTACTTGACGCCCCCGGCTTCGTTCTCTTGACTTTTAAATACCTTAAATAGTCGTATAGAGCAAAATAGCTATCTAAATTATACTATATATACGCTGCCTAAATGTCAAAGCCATATTACAGTAAATATCGTTCCAATCCTATAAATGTCCCAAAAAAAAATTACTTGTAACCTAAAAATACCTCGTGCTCTTTGAATTTTACGATATGTACGATTATTTTGTACGAGTATATATATATATATATCTTACTGTACTTCTCCTAAATGGCTAAGCTTATTTTAATGAAATTTTATGCGTGTTCAAGTGTCCCAAATGGTTTAGGAGTTTAGACCCGAGAGGCACTGTTGTCGACTGCCAAAATCGGAACAGGATAACATCTGCCATGTCTGTTAGTTGTATTATAATTATCCAATTCTATAAGTTTTTGTAGCGTAATTACTAAACAGTAGTAGTAATTACTAAAACCTTCATTCGACTTAACTATAAAGTTTTTATCTCTGTACAACTAGAAATAGTGGTTTGAGAACCGTTAACCTTAGCATATGAAATAATTAATGACTTAAAAACTTGTTTGTAGTTAAAACAAAATAACGTATGAACGGATAATATAACGTTAAACAAAAAGTCATACAAGTGTCAAATCAAACAAATATAATATTAGAAATAACACAAGGATTACAAAGAAATGAGCTGATATTCTGCAAATGACAAGGAAATTTGTTTGTTGTTGTATGAAATCATAGATAATAACATACAGATCTAAGAACATTTAGTCAAGTCACTTTACGAATAAACTAAATCAAAACATAACAAAAACTTAGTAGAGACATAAGATAGCTATAGCCAAGTCTAAAACTTACCTAATAACTCGTATCATCTTGAAAGAACGTAGAATGGACACTTCAATATTCTTGCAATGTTGACGGTGTTGCAAACACAATTTTCAATTTTCTTTATCAGGTAAGTAAATACGTATAAAAATAACTTTATATCTTGAGTTGGACTATTTGTACTTAGATTTAACTTAAGAGCACTTGTACATCACTGGATTCATTCGGCGAGTTCGTCTGCAAAAGCAAGGTTGTGTCCTTTCGGTATATGACCTTAGTTTTTTTTTTAAACATTCAAAGTGAACTGTCAAAAACGTGCGAAGCAAAAGTTTTGAATCGACCATAAACCTATGAACTTTTATATGCATACTAGACTATTACGATGAAAAAGATAAAAATAAATGTAAACTTTGGCCATAACTAAAAATTTAATATTTTATATTTTTCTTTGACATAAGTTAGCAATATAAAACGACACTACAAACTAATATACGACAAGATCATAGCAATAACGAATTGCGTCTAAAAGTTTTGATTCAACCGTTAATATACATATGAACTATGATTAGATGTTTGTATGTATATATTTAGCGTTCGCGGTTGACTTTTACGATTAACCAAAGAACGTACGTACGTATGTACCTGTAAACTGTGGCCACACACAAAATACTAGTATTTCATTTTTCTTTGACATTAGTAAGCAGTTACTAAAGAAAACGTAATGTAATACGTATGTAATACAGCATGCTGTTAACGCTCGTACGAATTCTGGCACGCATGATTCATGAAAGCTGCCATATAATAAGCGGTTATTCAATTCAACAGCTGCGCAGCTTCCACTATTTGCATTGTTGCTAGTTGTTCTCAAACCTGTGATCCCACAAACTAATGGTCCTAACCACGTTCCCCAGAACATCAGCGATAAACATCGTGAGATCAGGTAAAACCTCAATTTTCACTAGTTTACATTGATGCTATTAATTTACACGGAAAAAATGGAGGCTTTACCTCTGTTAAATGTCATACACTGAAGCGTGACAGCCTGTTCGAGTTTATTTTTTATTTTTAGGAGCTAGCTTTTTATGAGCCAGTGTTGCAGTGAAAGCATATATCTGTTAGAGGCTTAAGGCCTTCATTATTATCAAACAAAAGGTCAATGTTTTTATTACGAATATAAGCAATGTTGTGTGGATCCTGACTCTAAAATCGAATCAACTTGCAAGATGTCGATCGTGATTTCTGTACTATTAAAAAACCCATCACCTGGAATCGAATCGGGCAATAGAGACTGCGAAATCACAATGATTTCGGTCTGTTAGATAAGAAAAATTCACGCGGCCCGATAGGGATAATAAAAAATGTGCGGGCGACGGAGTCACGTTTGCCGGGCCAAACGGAGCGTGCAACAAGTGGCAAGAAAACGGTCGGATTCACGAAAGAATAGACTTAACAAGTCCTCGGGCGGGAGTGATTCACGATTTATATGGCGCACGGTAAGTAGATAGCCTTAAATGCAATTACAAAGAAGTCTGTAGTGTCTTCTAAACCGTTTAAGTGTTTTTTATATCGATCGAGAATAAGTTAACATCAAACAATGTCTAGAGACGAAGATAAAACTGAACGTGATGAAAAATTTTAATGAGCTCTTCATCAGTAAAGATTTCTTTTTAAACCTTAAAGTTTCCAATTGTTTTTAGAAGAAACAAAAGACTCGCATGAGGCGATCAACCTCGAAACTGAAAGTCTGCATTACTCGCGCTGCATCGTACGGTCAAGGTGAATCAGACCAGCGTTTGATACCGAGCACGTAATAATTTTTCCACAATATACTGATAATCGTTCGATAAGCCGATATTCAGCCGTGACGACAGTACAAGACGAATCCGTCTACTTGACGCCACAAAGTCAGGTCCAAGAAAGACGCCCGCATATGAGACCAAGAACGGACAAACCGCACGCGCAAACTGGTTTGGTGCACTATTATTATTAAGGGCTCGTGCCAATAAACGGGGCGAAACGTGCGCACAACACTGCGACAAAGCACAAAACCTTCACATACGTAAAACGCTTAATTGAACGACATATACCGAAAGGACACTGAAATGCAACTGCAAAACAAAAAGCCACACACGGGGTCACTTTGCACGAGTGTTTTTCAAGTCTTGTTAATCCATGCATAACACTATCACATCCATTAATAAGGCACTGTTTTAATGATAAGATTGTGTAGATAAACGGTTCTTGGTGATATATCAAAAATAAATTCACGAGTTGAGCTTAACGGACTGTCTGCAGCAGTCGGCCACGCGCGGCGCCGGCGACTCGCAAACTGACTTCGTTTCGAATCGGCCTCCAACGGCCACGCGGCCGCCCTACCTCTTTTGTCTCCCTCACTTTTAACGCTAACACCGCGAGCGAAAGAGACGGACGACATCGCGCGTTGTTGATGTCTTATCGAAGGATAAAAATTTACAGCGACTTGAAGCTTGGAGCATTAGTGAGAGAGAAACGAAATGGTTAATATTTATTAGTGCGTTCGCAGGACATTTTGTGCAGACTTCAACGAATCTTTATTATACTGGATTCGGTCAATGCAAAAGAAGTATGAACTGAATTCTGATTGTTTGTATTGAAATGATAAAATAACGAGGTACGGACAAAAAATCTCAGAAGTTTCTGCAATCAATCAAAATCTGGGGTTAAATAAACAGAGCTGCAAATAACGACAACGAATGGACAGTTAAAGAAAAAATGCAGAGAGAAGATTCGACCAAATATTTTACATCATTTAATAACTTACAAACAGATCTGTGTTAATATAACGAGGTGGAAAGGGTTTCACAACGCATCCTCATGCAATTAACGCTTGCCCATCCAACGCTGACCTGAATTCAAGCGCTATCTAAAAAGATCTCATATCGATCACATCGCCTATCGTGCATGACATCCATACAGAATTGTATCATGATCGAACAGATACTAATGCGTATTTTTTATTGTTCCATAAGGAACTTGGGGGAAAACAAGAATCAAAATCGATATATCTTGAACATACCACAAATCTAAATACTCAAATTCGCAAGATATTTAATTTTCTACAAGAATTTGTTTCAAAGAATATTGCTTAACCCTCTTCTTGACATATTTTACTGTAATTTTATTTGAAAAACATAACTACTAAACGGATTTCGGTTAAACTTGTATGGATATATAATAAGTTATAAATGACAGAGCTCTGACAAACAAACAAAAAATGTCACCAAATTGAGAACCGCCCGTTTTTAGTCACTTGAAAACCAAAATAGAAAAAGTGCCAAATCACACAAACGAGAAACTCGTTATGAAATTAAGAAAAAGAGTTAACTCCAAAAAAAGAATTACAGAATTTAAAACGCAAACACGACAGTTTTTGTAAGGTGGAAGTTCTGAGGGGAAACGGACGGAGTCGCGCATGACTGGACGTTACTTAATTAGAGGAAAGTGATAAAATGAAACAAAGTCAGCGTTGGGTTACACAATGCGGTCCCTTGTTCTATTCAGTTGCTCCGTTTAACCCAAGTTTATTTGGGGAAATTTCCAGAAGTGGAATAAATTGCAAGCACCGCAAATGTATGGACATAATATTGAATTTTATTAGTAATTTTGATTTGTCTCAACTTATATTGGACATGACCAATGTATGTATCTTGTTTTATGCAAAATTCAAGTTCATTTCAATACACTATTATATTTTTATAATGTCAAAACGTTGCATTAACAAGGTGCATGAAATTTGGTACTGTGTATTGGTGTTTCTAGTAATAAAAATGTCTTACCGTAAATTAAAATTTTATTGAAGCTATATATAATATATTATACATCATAAAAATGGTAAACACAGTTCCGCAGATAACTCCTCAGATACATATTTCAAATCATCCTACTGGTAAGTATAAGGCAGAACGAAATCTAAACAAATAGAGAGAAGTTATTTTTGTCATTGTCAAAGTAACAAACGTCGCGTTTATCCGAGGTACACAGGTAGTTGTAGCGAATCGATGAAAGCAATTGGCAATTGACAATGTTCCTATGTGTATTCGTGTACTTTCTCTAATAACGCGCGAGATGCGGAAAGAGATGACGGTGCAGATGCTGCGATGTCAACGGCAATTGTCGTTAAACAAATAAACTATAGAGGATTGCGAAGAAATCTCGAATCGGCTTTACGCAATCGCAACGATTCATTACAAGTGAAAACACAAATGCTGTGCTTTTAAACAACACAAGAGTTTCGAGACAATGCAGTTGTGAAGGTAGAGGTGAAAATATTGCACTAACATCAATTTGACAGTCAAATCTCCGAATTTTGGTTCTAGGTAAACAAATAAAAGTTTTAGATAGCAGAATATACCGTTAATTGGGATGTGTTTACCATTAAAGTCTTAAAACATCCTAATTAATCGTATATCAATCAAGATGTTTTAGTGTTACCATGTGAATGAAAACCCGATTTTAATTCAGGACATTAAAGCACACCTGAGGTAAAACGTCGACACCGGGGCTATTAAAATTGTTCATTACAATTTTTGCTGATATTTTTTTATATACACACACAATGATATGATTTGCTGATATACACACACACACACGTCACGACGAAACCTATATATGTATTTTGAAAACAAAATATATGTCTATTTGGGACAGCTAGAGTACGATAGTGCATGCAACATGTATGTTATCTGTTGCTCACTTTCAATATTTTATTAGAATGCTCCACGGTTTTATCGCAAGTGAAGATTTAGGATTTACTAAAGACAATTTTGATACTGCAAATAATTATGAGCAATCAAATTCAATTATCATTGCAAAAGGAATTTTAGATCAAGTCATTACCACAAAACCTCATTTCATCACCAAATTAAAGTTAATTCTATATTTTTTACTTAAAAAAACCTCTGGCGGATGTGGAGACCTAGAAGCATAACTGCAGTGACATTTAAGAGATGAGTTACCTAGCTACCAAGCCAGCGAAACAACGGACCAATAAATAGATTGATGCCCTGCGACTGATCTGGTTCGCGACACACAATGAAAGATGTTACCCACTTTCACTTGGCCCTACAGGCCGTAACCATTATGGGCATTTCTCTTTTTGACTCGGGGCAAATTGTGCCGCGCTAATGCCGCACGAAGTGTTACATTTAGCTTTTCACCTATTTAGTGTCACCGTTTCAAAGGTTGAGGGTGACAATGGTCTACCTGCCAGCCCTGATGGAACAAAAGGTATCGGAGATAACTTAGTAGGGTTTGAAAAACTTTAAATGTTTTGTCTGTAAATTAGATGGAGAAAAACTCACCATATTTTGTGTCAGTATAGGAATACTCTACAATTTATCCTCGGTAGAGAATAATTGTGTAATTGTAATAATAAGTAATTTTGGTTTATTAGCAACGTTATGTCATAATATAACATCGTGCAGAAATTCTAGACCCTTATGAAATTTTACATAATCAAGCTCACGAACTATAAATTATAGCTCTGCTAAATTATTTAGAGTTCCGTATTTAAATCTATAAAACAGTAGACCTTTCGAACCCGTATGCTGTCCGTTTATATGTTTTTTAAGACCCCTTGTTTTCAGAATAGTCGAAATATTCTTTTTGATCGAGCGAGCGAAGCGAGTGAGGTTTACAATTACAGTTGGGGCGAAAACGCATTTTATGTATGTATGTATGTATGTAT
>DWHK01000684.1:0-12997 GCA_018247855.1 Graphium androcles
ACTGCAATGTTCCCGGTTGCCTCTTTAACATAATAATAGATTTTGGCTCTCGTGAATTTATTTTTAAATGGCTCCGGCGATACGCCGCCTGTTACGGGCGATAGTGTAAAAAAATCACAAGCGCAGCGACTGAGTTTATCTGAAACGCTTTAAATGGTCTTTTTTGTTCTTTAGGATATTTTGCATGCTCATATATTGCTTGAAGGGTATTGCAAAAGGTGTGCTTATTAAGACATATTGTATGATTAAGGCTTATATGGAAAATAAGTGACTGCATTTATTTTAACCTACTGAGGCAATTACTTGTTGCTATTGATTTTGCCTTGACATTTATCTACACAAAAGTTTTACCGCTAAAGAGCCTATGAATGAAAACACATCCCTATTTTAAATATTTAATTTTTTTTTTTATTCAATATTTACAATAGGGATGTGAACTTAGGCTCAAATCAGTTGCAGAAATTAATCACAAAATGTATATTGATCGCTTTGATATGATTTAATACCCTATTTGGGTGGATTTAATAAATGAAGTACTAAAATCGGTCGAGAATTAGCTGAAATATCGTGCAAAAGACACACAGTTAAAAAAAATTATAAAAAGTTTCGTTATTTTTACATTCTCATACGTAACGAGATTTATTCGTTAATGGCTGTATTATAACAATTAAAAATAGTATTTCATTTTTATTCAAAACTACATTAGTAAGGTCAATGTTACGGTGGTAATATATATTTCCATTATTTACTTTTATCTCTCTAAGATAACAGTGGGATGAATAAGCGCCAAACTAATATTATTTTGTTTCAGGATTAGACATAAACTTGTATTTATCATATTGTCTATTGGTTTATTTATTAGGTTTATCTATTGTCATAGACAAACCTAAAAATTTGATTTATTTATCTATTTATTAAATTTCACTACATAAGCTTCTTAGTTTTTGTATAAAATGGTAAGAAACACAAAGATTTGATCATTAACCACGGTTGAATAACAACCAAAGATATCTTTGATACAGAGTATAAATAATCCTTAAAGCTGTAATTCTTTTAAATCTTGTATCACAACAACGCAAGCGCTGATGAAAGCAAGCAAAAGCGTATATTAAGTGAGATCCCTCCATAATAACGGGAGTGTATCCACAAATACCTATTCTCGGTGACAAAGCGCCATCTCCATTTAAAGCGGTCGTAAAATGTCGCCTTGAAATTGTTTTGACACCGCCAGCTCGCGGAGTTATATCTGAGAAATGTGCACACGGGTCCGTCGGTAGAGCACCTCGAAGTATGACTAGCTATTTCTCTTTTATGATTAAATTTGAGGTCTCGCTGCGACCCTTGTGTTATATTTTCGCGAAGAAAGGTGGCGAAATGGCAACGATATAGGCATAAATGCAATATAAGTACAGTAACCTTTGTACATACCCTGATGGTTGTACAGACTCCATTGGAAGCAGTACTAGGACTTTTTCCAGGTACTGCACAACATCTAACATACATTAGGCCACTTGAACGGGAAAGCAACACCGGCTCCATAATAAAATAACAGCCTGTTTTTAAATTGTCCTACTAGTGGATAAAGCCCTCTCTAGGCTCTAGAGGGTATAGGGTATAGTTCACCACGCGACTCCAGTGCAGATTGGCAAACTTTAAGTGTTTCCCCACAATGTTTTCTTTCACTGAATACGTGATAAATCAGCATTTAAAAATTGCAATAAAGAAATTGATAATTTCATTAGTGCTGGCACCGGGTTTTAGCTCAGGTTCACCTCGAGTACACAGAATTAAAAACGAGCGCCCGGACACTGGGCTTCCACCACTTTTTTTGCACTCACTGATAAAGCCAACCATAAAGTAGTGTATGCCTCTCTTGCAAAAATGAACCATGTTCTTGCTTGCCGACGTTGGTCATAAAAGAACTCAAAACTACGCATAACGCATCCTTAAAGAGCCTTCAGAGCAACAGTATTCTCCTGCAGGGAATAAAAACAAAAGAAATATTTTAGTGGAATTTGTTTTAGATTAAATATTTTCAAGTATTTTATTCAACCGCGATATATGGTGATAATGAAACTTATTTCAGCATACAGTAGGAAGAAGACAACTCAACACTATATAAAAACGTTATTCATGATCTTAACCAATTGTCGTTAACGTAATTAATGTAAATTTTTATAACTCACACAACACTAATTGTTTACCTGTTTAATCCCATTTTAATTTAGGAACTATTTTCCAGGTACACCTATATGATATATTACTTGGCATGTAACGAACAAAATTTATATTGCATTAGCTCAAAATTATTCTCAATTATAGATCAATCAAAAACGAAATATAGTTTTAAGTCTACTAGTTAGACTAGTTAATTCACGGATTAGCGCGTTGAATCAAAAACAAACTTACTCATCAGCTGTATTTCATCTATATGTTTATAAGAAACGCAATATAAAGTGTTTTATTTATCGTACGAGAGATGAATAGGACAATATTAACATTGTAGCCGGGCAACCGGAAATTGATTCGTCGGATGCTATGCGCTGTCTCGTTGGAAAAAGTTGAATCAGCGAGTTAATTCAAATTAATTTGTTTGCCAATACCAATATATATTTGACAGCTTGTACAATTTTTTTAATAAAAAGTAGTATTCACTACCCATGTTAAATTTTAACTGTGTCGTTTAATAAATAAAATAATTGACACGTCAATTCTAGATAATTCTATCTATAATTACTAAATCGACAATAACAAGTGAAAATATTAATACATATATTCTTATATATTAGTTAAGACAATGATTAATTTTACTTTTATATAAAATATACTTATATACTAAACCGAACACGCGACCTTCATAGTTGCTCATTTAAATACACCAAACAAAATTAATATTTTGTGGAATTGTCACGGTATATTTTCCAACTCCCGTTAAATATTTTGTTTTCTGGTTGTTCTTTTATAATATTGTCATAACTGAATATAATCTCAGAACTATAGAATCAGCATTAGAAATTATGGTTATATGTTTCAGCGTCCGATAAACTCTATCTAACTTAATCTATTAATTTCTAATCAAATAAAATCCAAAACATAGAATATGCATATGTGTATACCTTTAAAATCTGTAAATGATATAAAATTTGATGAAACAACAAGTTATTCAAACAAACTACATGAATATTTAATACCTTTTTTATCTACAGCTTACTAGGGTATGATCATTGCCTTTGGTAGTTTCATAATATTGACACTCACCATTTCGAAATTAGTTATCTAAAACTTTAAAAATAATATAAACAGCATACACAAAATAATCTGCAATATATTTCTTGTTGTCTCGAAATAAAGATTATCCCTTATTTTTATATTTTCTATTTATATACAAAATAATGTAATATATTTATACGCGGAACATCATCAAGTGTTCCCGTCTGCAGCCGGCCCTACGAGCCCCTCATTGGAGCTTTTTACGAGCGGGCTCCAAAAAGCTCGGAGTTAATCAAGCGGGCCGGCGCGATATCGGACGGAACGCTTTTTAATTAAGCTTGATTGCACACTTCTTTCACCGTCGAGACTTTTATTACGGGATTGTGACGTTCGTTGTTTCCCCTACCTCCCCCTATACCTCGTACGATTGAATGGCTCAAATCTTGGTGTACTGTACACTTTACGTAAAGCTATAGCCGGATTTGGATTGTATTGCGTTTTTTGGGTATCGCCAAAATGGTTAATAAAGGGCTGTTGAAAGGGGTGCGTGTATATTATCCGTTAATGTTCATATGCAAGGTTTGGGGAAGCTTTTATTGTGTCATTTTTATATTATACGAATAGCTCTTAAAGCGCTTGTCATGAGTCACAGAACTTTTTGAAGAGAAACCACTTTTGGTGTCAAGATAGAAAGACAACAGTACTGGCTTTGACTAGGATATAAATAATATACTTTATCATGAAACATTCGTTAAGTTCATTTGCAATTTGACTTAAAATTGTGACATATTTTTAAATCATTTTGCATTGCTTCTTATACTACTTTTATGTATAACGTTGTTAATTTTAAGTTTGTATGATTTTTGCTTTTATCCTTTATAGTGTTATGACTAACTACTGTTAAGAAATGTATAAAAGAAGTCCTATTTATGACGCGAAATGCTTAAAAATTTTCTAATAATATGTTTTATTGACTAGTAAAACTATTGATTTTTATCGAGATTTAATTCGATTTTGAACACAGAACGTTTTATGACCTCAAGCCATCCACCACCTTATTCTGTTTCGTATTCATGAATGCTGTAAAGGGTTTAAAACTACTGATATTTAAATCAAAGTACAACATGATAAAATCCAAAAATAGTTTTGTTGCACAATGCGATTACATTTTACCTTGTTTTTAATTTTCTTTCCACACTTTCGTTTCTTATGCATGTATGTGTATAAAGGTATAAAAGCGCTTCTGTACGCGTTAGTTGTGCATTAATTTGCGCGTTAACGATCAATTAAGTCGGCTAACGTGAGACGTGTGTTCGTGTAGATTGATATGCGTATGTCGGAACACGTAGAGTCTGATCCGAGGGACCAACCCCATTGGAGTCTCGTTCTTGACGCGGCATTAGTGCACAAATGCATAGTTGCTAACAGCTGTGTATGGTTGTATAGAATTATTATGAGACAATTATTTTTACTGATATAATAGCGTATAATTTTATTTCATTGACTAAAAAGTAATTTGTTGCAATTGTAAGCAAATCGTTCGTATAAAAAGTATCGCAAGACACCATCTACTATATGCTACATAATCGGAGTTTTCCTTAACAATGTTTTACACTACTGAAAAGTTCTTATTATTGAAATTCGCATGATACGAAAATATAAGTACTTTTTCTCTAGGCCAATCTGTGAGGTACTAACTCGAAGTAAAGCATACCACATCGATCGATAACACAATGACATACGTTAACAGGATGGACAAAGAAATCCAATTTTCAGCGAGCTTTTCAAGTCCAAAGAAGCTACTCGAATTCTAGCTTCAATCGAGTTAAGACATTTTTCCAATCTAGACCGTTCAATTTCTCTACCAAGGGTTCAAAATTATTTGAAATGGAGTCCCATACTAACGCATTCTTACTCTCCATGTCAAAATCATGACTGCTCTACCCAGTCTGTTCGAATCATCTACTAAGGATTCAAAATTTATTCAAATTTCATTCCAATCAACTCCATCTCTTACATCACTGCTTGATACAGTTCTATCGAGTCCCCTGTTAAGGATTCAAAATTGAAAGCCCGATCGATTCGCCTACTAACGCACACGGAAGTCCGTCTCCATCAAGACTTCTTCCATATTTCGTTGCGTAATTTATTCGCCGCAGGCCACCGTCCGGATAACCCAATTACGTTATAAAACACTCCCTCCTAAACAAAGATCACGTACATAGGTCGGAGGATGCAAATCCCGCTCGGCGGCGCGTGACGTCATTACAGAAGGCTGTGAAAGTGTTATTCCTTCCAACAGCGGAAGGACCTGCGCGTCCGCTTGATTGACAGCACTCATTTATTCTCCCCCGGCGATAGGTTGGTGCAGTTTGAAACCACCGTCCCTACTAATCAATTATCATTCATTCATCATTATCATATGAATGTACATACAGATACAAAGATAAATAATAAAACAGTTTTATTACTTAAAGCACACCATTCACTTTATTGATATTACTAGAGGGGACCTCTGATGTCGATCGCAATGATCGAAATTCTTATGTAATTTTAATGAAAAAATTATGTTTAAGCCCATCTCACGGAGAAAAAAACATTAAATTCGTTTTGTAATAGGCATACTACCAAAACAACAAACGAATTAATAAGGTTTTCTTTTTCTATGATGTCTGTAAAAATTATAATTAATTATTAAATACACCACCAACCACTGGTCAAGTGTATCCATTCCTCCAAGAATACTAAAAGATGCATCATACTAGCACAACTAGTGGTGCGACTCGAGTAGAAATAAAAAATTATGTTATTTTAGTAAATCTCACACTTGTCAATTCGTGTAATAAAGAATAAATCGTTTGACATATCCGTCGTTTATTAGTCATGAGATTGTAATGTGTAAAAGTGTGTGTAATGACTTTGTTTAATTTGTTTTGCGAATGTTTTTGAGACGCTGATTGAGTATCTAGGGTTTTTTTGTATATTAATGACATCTAATGCATATTATATAAAATATTGACTTTCTGCACTCCTTGTCTATTCATACTTTGACTGTGACAAATGTCATGCTCCCCTGTCTTTTCAATACTCGTAAAAACACCTTGAAAGTTTTTGTCTCATATGGTAATATTATTATATAGTCGATTACAAATATACTATATTCTTTACATATAAACAAATAGGTATAGATATACATTATCATTACTTGTGAAACATTTTGAGTAACTAGCTAAGAATTATGATGGAGATCGTGGCGGAATAAATGTTTTACGGCTTTAAGGATATCTGTTGGTAATAAAGTGTTGGCTCGAGAAGAAACTTACTTCCGTGACATTCTATACTGGTTTACAAACTTAGACTTTATGTAGAACGTTTTGATTTCTATCGAACACAAGCGTTCGGTTTTATTGACTTCAATATCTTATATTATTCTGTAATCGTTATATTAACGCGCCACGCGTAAACTTTGGATCCCTTTTTAAGGACATTGCGGAAGAATATGAGTGTAAGATAAAAACAAAATATGTAACCATTTTCTTCTTTGTTTGTTAGCCGTTTTTCCCCTTTTTTTGCTTCTATACTTCTGATATGATTGACGAGTTGACGTTGTCTATTACAAAATTGGTAGTAACTTTAGTCCCGGAAAAAGTGTTGCCCTTTTTGAGAAATAATTTAAATAGACCTTTGATCTTTCTTTTTTTGGATTTCGCAAATTATTTCTAATTTATAATGATTCTCTTATTTGTAATTTATTTGATTCATTTTTAGGTCATAGAGACCTCTGGATCATTGGTTCGCCATATCGGGCCTTGTATTTAGGACATCATTTGTGAATTTTATTTAGCTTACAGTACAAAATACTAACAAATACTTTGATTGCAAAAACGAGTTTGTTTATTCGTTTCACTTTGGCTTCTTAACTGTTGAACCGAACGTAGTGTCGTTTAGCATTTGCACGTAGTCAAGGGTACATAGGGGACAAAATATACTTTAAATTCAGATATAGTTCTGTACTGTTTCTGAGGAAAATAACAAATAAAACCCTAAACGGGAATTCAGCATTACATCTCGTAAACGGCAAGGAACCTGGGAAAGTGGGATGGATTAAGGAAGAAATTCTGTCATGTCGAAGAAATTAAACCACAGTATTTGCACATCGCCAATAAACCCGCGAGCAAATATCTTATAGTCTAAAAGTAAGGCGCAATAGGCCATGTTGGTTTTATCGTTTGCAGCTCTGCTGTCAAAGTGGTGACACTTAAAGGCACAACGTTTTGGGAACTGATCACCCATAGACACCCACAACATTCAAAGAGTTGCCGATGCGTTGCCACGTTGCCACGTTGTCGACAACGTTGCGATACAGACGTATTAATTTTACACCGACTTTGTGTGTGTGTGATCAGCTAGAATTGAATGTAAGATGTTGTGCTACCCTAAAAATAAAAATTATAGACGTTTTAACACCTCTTATGAAAGTGTTACGATAACTTAAACAAATAAATATTCATTGGAAAAGTCAAACGACATCGCCATCAAGGACGAAGGCAATGTTTTCTCGTTATATTACAAAATGATCTGGCAATTCATAATCGCCTAAAAGTGATAAGTAAACAAGCCTTAGCATCATATTTAAAGATATTTGTTTTGAACTATTTATTTTTACGTGGAATTAAACCATAAGTTACTACTATAGTTTACAATCAGCGACAGGGTACTACTATTGCAATTTTCTGACACGCAAAATTACCCTGTGATATCAGTTATCGACTGTATATTCGGACCGATACGACTAGTTATCCTTCGAGAACAATGCATTAAATATACGTAAATATCGGCATTACCGGAGTATTATATGACAAAATCTAAAGAGTCATTTATCGAGATGGATTATCATTTAGCGAACATGACCAGAAAGAAGTCAAGCGCAGGAACGATTTGTATTCTCATCCGACGCATGGCTCACATTTTTTTAAGGCAATCAGATAATCAGTCCATATTTCTGGACACCAGAAATACAATACAATGTAACCAAGCAGGATTCAAACTCACGAACTAAGTTAAGAGCCTACACCGCTAGACTATGGTGACAGTTTATAGGTTCAAAGTTTACATATACAGCACAAAAATTAAATTCCGTACTCTTTCCTGCAAAACCAGACATTCTTTCGCAGTCGACACTGAACAGGGGTACGTTCACCCAATAATCAATAAAACGGCTGTATATTAAACGTAATCTGTCGTTGATAATGTACTTTTTTAAGCCTAACCGCGTCATTGCCCTATTATCTATGACCTTTGCGTTTGCCCGATACGTGGACGTATGCGGTTTATGTACACAATCCTTGTGTATGCATTTAATGCATGCATACATTTCATTACTGCATTCGGTCATGTGATCCCTAGTTGAGACATAGCAAAATGATGCTTATAAGTTGTGATTCAAATATGTCACCTAGCGGGTGAAAGCAAAACAAAAGAGTTTATCTTTTATGTTTAATTTTATCCGAAATGTTTTCACATTTCCTGTTGCACACGACTCCACTTTTCCATTCTCTTGTATACGTCGCTAACGGTTTTCCTTCCTTCTATCAAGAAAACATCTAAATTCTCCGAGGCTTCTCTAATGTTGCAAAAGTATATATACAAAAGTCGCTTACTATCTATATATAGGTGAGCCAATTGCTCGTCTATCCTCCCTCTCCATTAAAATTTAATGGGATGCCCTTCAAAAGAAACATTGTGGAAAAACCATTGTTAAATAGATACTTGCGACTATGTATTACTTTCGAAGAGTAAGGCAGTAGAAAATGCCCTTGTAACTAGACTATCAACAGTCTTTATTTATATGCGTCACTTGTTCATTATCTACTTGTAAGCGGACAATAAAAATCATATATAATTGTGTCAACTAGCAGAAAAACATTTATACTACCTTTTTTCCATATTAGTTACTTATAACTTTAAAATTAAATAATTACAGTTGTCTATAGATAATATCAACTCATTTTATCAAGAGATACTCTTTTGAATTAGCTATAGGAGTGGATTTTATTACAAAAAAAATTGTCATTAATTTTGAATATAAAACTGTTACACCAATCGCCTAAGTTGTTTTTAAGACTGGTATAATTTCCACACATTCTCAAATCCAATCTTCATCTCACGGAGAAAAAAAACATTAAATTCGTTTTGTAATAGGCATACTACCAAAACAACAAACGAATTAATAAGGTTTTATTTTTCTATGATGTCTGTAAAAATTATAATTAATTATTAAATACACCACCAACCACTGGTCAATTGTCTCCATTCCTCCAAGAATACTAAAAGATGATTTGTACCTTGTACTAGTGGTGCGATTTGAGTAGAAATTTGACAATCGAATCACTCGGAATATTTTATTATATCCCTAATTTATGATATCATAGTGTTTAGGAGTCACTCCAGTCAGTTTCCGTCAAAGATTTGACTCAAGTTTCCGGGAAAATTTGAGAGTATTTATTAAATGAAAGCATTTTTTAAAATAGTTCTTAACTTCACAAACCAAATAATATGACATGAAATGAGGTATGAACATTTAATCGAATCAGAGAAATATATAATTAATTTCAAGATCAGTTAATTGAGTTTCTGTGTAAAGTTACATAATTTATCTAGCGCATATCTAATTAGCTCCTAGCACCTAGTTGGATCGATGTATCGAATTGACTCGGTGTGCCGAGTTGACTCGTTAACTCGAGTGCAAGCCGACTCGAGTGGAATATATTTTCACTCGATACCGAGCTAGACAAAGTCACTCAAGTCACTAGAGTGAAAACATGGTTAGAGTCATATCACTGCCTTGTACTAATTTATCCCGTATACAATTCAACCTAACACATATTCGTTAAGCACATATAATATCTGCACAGTAATTTATTGATGTCATTGGAGCTATCTGTTTTAATGGGAAACAATAATACATCCGAGATAACATGGAGCAATAACAATAATTTAACATACCCATTTAATACGGTAAATGTGTCCCTAGCCTAAAATAAGAAAAATAACAAACTTGGAATATTTATCTATTACATTATTTATATTGCCGAAAAGGTTCAAGGTGTCAAATAATTAACAAAAATATTTGAAAACAATTTAAGCTTGACTTTTGTTTTTGCTTAAGAGACGAACTGAGTTTATGGTTCGAGAGCTGGCAGACATTTTGGGGTAGGTATTTGAAACTCGCACAAACAACCCGTTGAAAAGTTATCTTCTACTATAATAGCCAAACATGGATCCCCAGACTTGGATGGGGAGACAGTGCTGAATCAACTGTTATATTTTTAAAGACACCTTTATTTGCAAACGAGCAAATGGTTTCTAATGGCAAGCAATTACTGACTTTATAAACATTTCTATTGTAAATATGGACTTTTGCCGTCAATTTTAAAGATAAAAAATGGCAAGCAACCAGACGGGATGAGACACCCATTATATCGAAAGAGTTAAGTGCGCCACCAGCCTTGGAATAAAAAGGAAATTATTAAGGATCTAAAATGGAAAGAGGGGATAGAAGACGGTAAATATATAAATATTATTTTATGCTAAATAAAATGATATTAATATTGTCTATTCTTAAAATTGATCAATTGTTAAAACAAAAATACTATAAAAACTTAACAGTTTGAATTCATTAAATTATATGTGCACTTAAAGAGGTATCTAAGGAATTTAACTTGTATCCTCTAAGTCAGCAATAATAATCCTATCGTTTGCTTAGAGCTTAGGGAGTTTGCAATATTCCGAGCAGAAAAGTCAATTAGCTCATTGGCTTCCAATTGCATTTCTATGGTTTTTCTTACGAAATGCTCAATGAATAAAGTCTATGATGACATTAGTATGTAGCGCATAGTATACGTGCCTTCACATTCATCAGTACTAATATTATAAATGCATGCATCTAAACCAATGAACTGGCTATAATAAATTGACACAGGTCACTGTACCGGTACCACCACCACTCACAGAGCCAGGATAAAATAATATGCATGGCTCATGGGGTTGCCAGATGGCCATTCCTACCTCGTTCTATTCCCACTCATTTCTCCTCAGAATCCTCAATATGTTAATAACCCATCCTATCCTGTAACTTGTTTTATCCAATTTCCAAGACTGGCAACGCACACGCAACTCTTCGGATGTTATGTGTGTCCATGGGCTTGGGGATCACTTAACATCAGGTAAACCATCTGCTCACATGCCAACCTTTCTCAATAAGACAAATAAAAAAAAGATGCTGATAAGACATTGGGTTATGACACAGGCTACTTTTTGTTACGAAAAATAAAACTTTAAGTGGACGAAATATGAGCTTAAATTCGTATAGGGAGTCAATCTTTACTCACTGCCACTGTTAAATACTGAGAATCACTAGGCAACGAGTTGGCTAAATTAATGAAATTGGTAAAAATGAAAAATTTATATTTGAGATATAAATATTATATATAATTAAAAATATAATTAAAGCAGTGTTCTAATAGGCTACTCTAAGTGATCTGTACTTCGATTAGACTTGCATAAATTACGCAGATGAAGTCGTGGATACCAACTAGTCACTAATAATATAATGAGTGAGTATATAGCAGCAGTGTAAGCGGTTCAACCAATGCAAATAGCTCAAATATATCATACAGGTCCTTCATGATGTTGTTTTCTTTTGCAAGTAAAACTTCGTTTCCCTGTTGTTGGAGTATAACATCTTACCAACAGCTGTTGCTCCACTGATTTTCCTGGTAGAACGAGGAGGTACCACCGCCTCACACTAAGGGAACTTAAAAGCTGCGTCTACTGTGCGAGTATGCCGTATAGTTATCTATAGCACCTGCCCATACTGTCTTCTTCTTCTCATGTTCCCATTCTTTTCCCTACACCATGACCTATTTTCTCTTAGCGTTCCTTATAATGAATAATTATCATGGCGTTCGTTGACTTTTACAGATAGTTCAAACTTTTATTAGCTAGAAGTCTAAATAGCTTTTTTATTGTCAATTAAAATATTATAATGTTCATACAACACAGCTATATTTAAAAAAAATTAAGTACACTACGTAAAATTTTTTCCACTGCCTGATGGGTACAAATCGTTGGTTGGTTGCGACTTTCTTCGCCTCTCAACGTTTCTACGTGTAACTTGTTTGCATTTCAGCCTTATCTAAAGACAATTGTACAAAATCAGCCAATTCTGTTTCTCTCACTGACATATACATAGCTTTGTACTATAACAATACGGGCCAAGTGGGAGGCTGACACGAAACTCAAAGGTTTCTTACATCTGTACTATATTAAGCTCTACTGATTATTTCTGATTTTTTACAATTTCTAAAGGATAACTATGTATATGGTTAAAATATAGTTAAAATTTTAAGTTTATATTTATTCTACAGGTTCTTATATTGGAATCATATTTAACTTTTAACCTTATTTTATTATAGTAAAAGTATGGTGCATCTTTTTAAGAATGCCCAAAAGACACTGCCCGGTGATAAACGGATAAACAGACTGATATTGAATGAAGCCTTAGTAAAAGAATTAATTATAAAGAATTAAATTCACTGTGAAAAACCTTTATCGACGACTTTATTTTCCTGTGACCATATCATGACTGATAGCAATTCTATAAATTTCCGCGCTTCTGGATCGTGCATTACTAATGAATCACTTGAACACATCCGCCTTATAATAAAATGTCATGTGATGTATAATTGAAAAATATAAATAAATGCTATCACAGACAATATCAATT
>DWHK01000685.1:0-12996 GCA_018247855.1 Graphium androcles
TATTTTTTATAATCTGTCAAATTGTTCTATCGCCGTTCGCTAAGAAATTTACAGACACATAAAAAATCCAAAATTCTTTGAAATGTATTTTGGTTTTTAATACCCTATACATTTTTTCTCTTTACCGCATTTTTATATATTTGTTCCCAAGGTTTTACTCATTTTTTATTATCTGCTCGGCTCCTAAGTGGCGTAGCGGGCTGCTAGATATTCTCCGTGAATCTATTTATTATTTAAAAAGATTTTATTAATTCTGACTGGAACTTCCACAGTTTAAACAAATAACAACAAGGAAACGATGCTTGACTATTAGAATACTGTACACTATGATAAATTTCAAATCTAAGATGGTCGCCACGAGTTTTTAATTTTTTACTTTTTAGATTTTTTTGTGTCGCGGGGTTACTTGAAATCTTTAATTTTATTAAATAATGTTAGTATAGACCTCAAGCTTAGGTATGAAAATGTGGAACTGGTTAGAAATGTTAAAAATTTTATCACAATTCAAAACGACAGAGCTTGCGACAAAAATTATGCCATTAACGAAGGGCGAAGTGTACCAACAGAGCAATTTAGGGAATGTTTATATTTATCTCTTTATTCCACAGGGAAAGACTTAAAAGGATTTAAAGTAACACTGTAACCCTGTTTTAAAATTTGTAATCAACCGACTTCGTGAGAGATATTCGCTGTGCTATGAAAAAGCTTGCAACATGCAAGGTTTTTCCTGTGTTTAGGAATTAATTTAAATTATTAATTTAAATGTCAAAAGTTTTTTTTAAAATAGGGGAAGAAATTGTAATATCTGGCAATTGAAGTTAGCTGGGGAAATTATCTATCTTTATATATATATATAAATATAGTAAACACGTATACTAATATACATACTTAAACATGTATATTTGTATACGTGTTTACGTCACTGAATTCCTTCTAAACGGATTTTAATGAAATTTTGTGTGTGTGTGTTCGGATGGGGGTTCCAGGCGATTTAGAAAAAGTTTAGATTCGACAGGTGGCGCTATAATCGTTTGCCAAAGTTCGGCCATGACAACGTCTGCCAGGTCCGCTAGTAATAATATAGTTTTTAAACAATAAATGGAATTCATGAATTGCCAACTAAAGGTAACTTTTGACATAATACATTTATTAATTATCATTTTCTTAACTTACAATGACGTGTCTGGTATATAAGACTTAATTTTGTAAAACCACACACATATGTATGTTAATAATCTCTTAGCGTAACTATCATGAATGCTCTTGCTAAAATTCTAATCGGATTATTAGCAATTAAACTGACTACTTAACCTGTAACTACGTACACGTTGTAAGGTATCAATTAAAGTAAGGTATACGCCTGGGTTGAGGCCCTCACGGGAATAATTAATGTTATACGATGAATATTAGCTTTTCAATTAGCTGTCTTTTAGTGCCTTAATATGGCTCTCCAGTTTCTTGGTTGTGTGTGGCAGGATTAATTCTTTGCCCGCAGCCCGACATGTAAGACGATAGTTAATTAAATCCTCACCCGAGAGATTTATACCGCGCGTCGTGCAGCCTGCTAAGCGCCGCCTATAAAACATTATTAGGTACCGCTGGAGGGCCTCTCGGAGGTATTTCTGTGCCGTAAGAATATTGTATTCATATGTGGAGTGCACAAGCGCTCTCGAGTTCTAAGGGCCGACGTCGTTTTTTTCTTATAACGTATAATGTAAAGATTGCGCCGTAGTGCGGCTTGTAGGAATTTTTAACTCATTTTTTAATTAGAAATTTGTTGTTTGGTTCGATGATGACTTTCAAAACATTTAAGATTTTTATTTATTTTAAGAAGAAGATTATTTTGAGAAGATTTAGATACGTTGTATCTTAATCTTAAATGTTCTTAAAGTTAAAAAAAAAAGTTTTTTCCTTTGGTGTAGAAAATTAAAAAAAATACAATTTACAACATGGTTAGACGCATACTAATTGGATATATATTTATGCTCATCGTAAATCTGTGTATATATATTTAACATATAGAGTAGGCAAATTATAAAGGGTTTATACTATTCCTCTACCCGACTTGTTCACTACAAAAGAGCGGCGGTCCCGGATTCCTACAAGGAGCTTTCTTTGTTCCCCAACTAACTTACATAACGACGTCGCGCTTAGAACAGAAACAATGGACACTCGGAAGGGTGATTTTAAATTTTATTAGATCACGTGCTCCTTTGTAGACGTCCAAATTCGGAGGCGGCGCACAAATTGTTTTATCGAGACTGCATCGACTCCGTTCTAACGTTATCAAAAATAGGTAAAGTCTATACGTATCTAATGGTCATAAGGCTTGATATATTTTGGAAATATTTTCTAAGATTTTCTCTGGTTCAGAATAATCCAAGACAGGTTCAACTCAGAAAAGAAAATAGCTTTGATACGACAACACGAATTTTGATGCAGTTTTTTCTTTGTGAAGTGTCTTTTGTGATATGATTTAACGAAATGTTGAGCACATTTCGTTAAATCATATCATTTCCATTTGAACATCATTAACTTATTTTTTAAGTTAGAATTGGAGTTTTAATTTCAGTAGATATACCAAGGTTAAGATATACTATTGATAGGCGATTTATTAGGAGTAATGAAAGAAAGTAAAGTACTTTTTGTAATGGAAATATAGTGTCTAGTTACTACTCATCTCTCATCATAATATAAAGGCCTGACCAAGTTTCGGCCTCGGCAACAAATTTTACTTTTATACGTAGGCTATGATTCAAATGAAGAAAAAATGTATTTTATTTAATGTTTTTATTTCGTAACTTAGTTTTGCATTAGTATACTTATTAGTATTGATCTCCTTCTGACCGAATTTTGGCCATAGTGGCCAATCTACTTCTTTATTGGCCAACTACGCTGAAGTTATTATATTGCATAAGTGTACCAGCACATATAGGTGCACTCTCTGTCCCTTTACCCCCATATCCGGTGGGATGGATATTCGATACGACTGAAAGAGATCAGGCACAGGACCAACTTTTGACATGCCTATTTGATGGACCATCTTTAATTTCAATGGGATGATCAGCCCGCGTCACCCGTAGAACAAAAATAACACAAAATCATTGTCCTCACGCGGTATCCTTACTCACATTTCGGTTTGTAAAACAAAGCCCTATACAACTAGGCCACTGAGGCATTTGAACAATATAACAACATAATATAAATAGTATGCAGTAAAATAATATATTATTTCACACATGTATCATAATCATCATTTGTGAATAGAAGTTAGTTTAACTTTTATTACAACAACAACGAAAATATTTACAAAGTGAGAGAACTGAACTAACTACAAATCTAATAAACCTTCTCCACGCGGCATGGTGCCAAGAACGCTGGTTGCATTTCCTCGCTGAATAGTGATACCTTTGCACGAGAAAAGAACCAGTCCTCTTGTTACTTATAGTTAATTCATAGTTTTGTACTTACAACTGTTATGTATTCTATTAAAAATGAAGAAATATTTCTATAACCAATTTTGAGGGAAGATGTAACAATGTGCACAAACTTCTATTTATGTTATCAGTAGTATGGGTGCAATTGTTTAGTTAAGATAATGAATTTAAAATTAAAATATATATTATGAATGACATTGACAAAAAAACAATGAGCACACATTCAAGAAGATCATACGACATCTGACATGACACATAGGGCTGTGCAACGAGCTTTATACTTTAGCTATCAGCAATTTCAAACGTTTGTTCGAGTTTGCCATTTACCGATTTACGCACGATTGGTGAGCCATAAAGCGATGGAAGCCAGGGGTGGGGGGAGCGGTAAAATGACGTCATCTGTATAAACCTGCAGCGCCCGAGCACTCGTAACTTATCGAAAATTGCTTCGGCAGCCTCGCTATCTCCCTCGCGCGCCCAAGAAACGCTTCGCAAGGTTTTTTTCCCATCCCTTTCATCTCCCATTATCCGAATCTCTTTGTTTTCGCGTAAACGCTTACAGGTCGTAATCTCTAATTCGCGTTCGATTATTTAAGAACGTAATAGCGTTGGCATTTCTCGCGATTGCGTAAATCTACGATTTGTTCGTTTTTTTACTTTACGTTTCCCTCGTAGATGAGGATTTTCGATTGTAGCATTATTAAAGGATTCGCTGACGTTCGAAGTTTATCCTTCGTATACAGTTCAATCAGATTATTTAAAGACAAATACTGGCTTTCCTCGGTAATAAGCAGATCTTCCCAAATATTAATTTCCGAGATGTTTGTCGTTAAATAGGTCACTTTTAAGATCACGGATTTCTTTCTTTCAGTCGTTCATATTGCATTTCTTTTCCAGTTACCAAAATAGATCAAATAAGTCACCTACATTCCACATTTACATTCGGAACGGAACAAAATTCTATTTTAGCCGAAGCTCACCTCAGAAGGTGAACTATTGCGTGACCGGCAATCGTTCTGTTATCGCGCAGTTGCCTCTGCCAAGCCGTCTTAGTACACCCGACCACATCATTACCCGCCTAGCTATACCTTTATTTAAACCAATATAGTTTTTACCCCGTCGCAATACCATCCGTTTTGCCGCAAGATATTGATAGCAATTGCGGTTGCCTGTTTTGCCCGGTTCCCTACTGACACCTTTATCAGTAATCGCTCTTTAGCAATTAGTTACTGTTTATTGTGATTAAGTTTTCAAGAAATCGACCAGGTGTTGATGCTTGTACTCTAAGTAAAAACACTGGTATATTTATTGTTTTACTGGTATTCGTATTTCTTTTATAAATCACGATGACTTTGATGCCATGTTAATAAAAGCTATTATTTGTATGAGTAGTCTATAATACCGGCTAAGCATCTTAGTAGGTAAACATTATGTACTTTTAACTGAATCGCATGCCTTGAATGTTTATTTATGACTTTTATTTACACACTTATATTTATACGGACAAATAAATGTACTTGTATACTTTAAAGATGGAACATATGACGAGCATAGTTACGTTTAGATTGAAACAAACAGTGTACTAAGTTTGTTTAGTCCTTTCGTTTTATTTATGTTTACGTAGTTCTTAATAATTTCTCTTTTATAAACTTATAATTAATTATAAAGATGTAACTTTTATAAAACAAATGGCATATCTTTTTGAAATTGGTCAGGTTTTTAAGTAATTTGTATACTCCCTGATATTTCTGATAAATAATGACATCATTGGTATTGTTAAACATACATACATATATACAAATATAATTAATGAGATTTATATCAGAGTATATATAGGTGAAGATACGTAGCTTGCATGACTGGGAATAATATTATTCAAAGGCTATTGCTAGCAGTATGCTCTGTGCCGTCTCATGTATTATTAATAAATTATGGGGGAGATTATTATTAGTGTATTATGCGTTAGTAGAGAACTACACACTCAATTGTGGCAATACCTGGCATGTATTCATATTTTGTTTATATAGCTCAATATATACAAATGTTAGAATTATATTCAATAGAAAAATCTAAAAAATCATAAAACAAAATCACAAACATAGGGCTAGTAACCTGCCTGGGAGTTTTATGAAGCAAATATAGGAGTCTTAAGTTTTCATACAGTCAGTTTTACTCTTAAAGTTACAGTAAGCAAAAAGTCAATTAGTAATATTAAAATATAGCAATGTTTTAGATTAATTTACAGAAATCACAGGTTTAGTCGCATTCAATTCATGTATGCGTTCAGTGTTTGAACATGAAATCTCAGGCAAGCTTCTAGAATATTCGGAATAGGTTCTGGTATCCTTCCATCCTCCATCCATGGTATTCCTAATGGAATTGTAAATGAAATTTGTGGGAGTGGTGTGCATTTTCACATGGATGGTAGCCCATCATTTGTTACTATCAAAAACACGATTCTGTTGCACTTGGAATATTGTTCTTATCTAATCTGACTTGAGGTATCCTATAATCATCACGTCCTATTTAGGGCTTGCTTAAGTATTGCAGAGAGATGTAGGTACTATCCTCATTCCATCTTATAACATTTACCATGGCGATTATCAAAAGGTTAATTTATGCTGCCCGTGCTCCTACATCACTCCTCCATATCACCTCGTTGGTTAGGAGTCATTTCATTAACATTTTCTATTCAGTATAACCAGTTGGTTGGTAGTTAACATTAGTATTTTTGGACCGTTACGATACACAGAATTTCATGAAGAGAGCTTATTCATACCTGAAGGTTTGGAAAGACTTTTTATCTTATGATGCTGCAAGAGTCCATGGGTGGTGGTCATCGGTTGTTATTGGGGAAACTATTTTTTTGGTTGCCTCCTGTGTCAATCTTTGTGTACCATATTAGTCTCTAGGGTCATTTAGCATTTTTGTAGGTGATAACTACAATCTTGATTTTATTGAGGAAACCATTTATTTGATTGCCTTCTGTGTCAGTGCTTGTATACTACGTCAGTTTCTAGAATAATTTGGCATTTTTGTACAGATAATAAGTACATACAGTTTTTCTAGGCATCAGCTTTGATTTCTGTTTATAATTTCTGCAAGTTTTAGTATTGTTAATAATCTTCTAGGATATTAGCTAAGCCCTAGATTGGATATATTAATTTTAAAGATGTCAGCCCTAGTGCATGACTACAGTTTCCGTAAGTATAAGCGCTGGCATTCATCTATTTTTCCAATTCAATCCAATTTCAGAATTACAGTTCTGTATTAGATACAGTTTTTCAAAGTATTAGCTCTAGAATATATCTAAAGCCCTTATTTAAATACAGTTTCTTTAAATATCAGCACGTCTTCAGTTTCCATAGGTATCCGCTCAGAGTTCATTCAGGAATATAGTATCTTACATGATTTGAGATTAACGCTACCTTGGATTGGACTTGTAGTTTTTCCAGGTCATTATCGACATGCGTTAACACCGGTATTCTCCTACATTAGAATTTGGTACAACCTTGGATAGGTCACAGCTTTTATAAGTGCAGTCGTAGTTTTGGCAGGCGACAGCCCTGAGGGTGAAGCCATTTTATAACCACTTTGCAATCGCGACGGACTACCTAGCGCCCTTAATAAGGCAGCGAAGAGATATAGCCGGGCGCCGCAGCTCGGGCGGAATACGAATTATGTGACAACGGAACGTTCGATGGACAGAGTTATTGCGGATGGTTTTTATATCGAGTGTACTTGAATGAGTTATTCCCTAGTGGTTTATTGCATCTTGTCTAAAGCCAAAATTTTAAATCCATAAAAAAATGTTCCTTGCATTTTTTTTACGCACACAAATGTTTGAATCATATATTCAGGTACTTTTGTATTAATTATTTTTTGGACTAACAATACCAATATTTTTTTAATGATGATATAGAAGAATTACAAATGTGATGTTACTAGATACATATCTGTCATGTATTTGCCATATATTCTTCTACGGCACAAAAGTCATTTGTAATTTAGATTTAAACTATTTCTTCTTAATTAATATTCAAATATTTTATATTCAGTGAAAATGTTTTACACAGATATCTTGTACATATACGTATAACATATATTATTAAACAATTTCGATAATCTTGTGTACGTTCGTAGAAGTCGTTTCAGTGGCTTAAACATTTGCAAAGTTCTTATCGCCGTATCGACAACTACACGTACGGAAGCCATTAGCCGTAATACCACCATACACCGCCTACGATAATGCTGATAATTTCAGGAGCACACCGCGTCGCACGAGTAACGGGCTGACGGATGCCTATTCTATTTTCATGCATAATTTCTATCCAGCTCATCAAAGAAAATATATAAAGTGTGGAACAATCGGGAGCAAAATAAACATCGGATTTAGAATCAAAGGAATTGTTTTTCTTAACACTGCTCTTACAGAAAAATTTGAGTGTCTTTATTTGTATTTCAAACTTGCTTCAATTTATTTGTTTGTGGGTCGAATTGTGATACTGTAGGATTTAGTGGTACTTATTTTTCTATCGAAGAAAATCAGATATTTTCAGCATGTAAGGATTTTAAGTCGATTTCTGTACTCCTAGCAAAATGCAGGCAAAATTTCATGATGACAGGTTAAGTGACAAACTATTAATTTTCAATATTAATTATAATAAAACGTAAGAATTTCTTATTTGCACAATATATATATACCGGAACTGCAAATCAAAAACATAACATTATTTTGAATTGAAAGGAAATCTTTTGTACATCGTGTAATATAAAACACAATAAAAACGTCTCCCGTTATTAACTAATAATCAATTGAGCCGGCATACATAAGAAACAGAATAAGCCTTAGTATGGACCCATTTAAGGGGCTGACCTATTTCCCGAGGAGTCTTATAATACAGGGATAGTTTCGTATTAAGAAGGGCTGGCGCTGAAGATAACGGAGACGGGCGCAGCCGACCGGCTAATTGTCCGGATAGATACCCGGTTACCCGGGCAGACGGCTACCCGGTTATAACCGTGCCGGTTATTCTCCGTGTGTCTCGCTGCAATCATATCGACAATTCGACAACGAGGGATTCCATATTTGTTATTGTTATTGCGTTCCTTTTGTAGCTATTTAATAGTGACATTTATTATTTGCAGTAAAATACGCGTTGGAATATTAACATAATGTACATGACTCATAATGTTTACAATTCGTACAAAACAGCTAATACGTTTTATATGAAATTTCGTCTTTACTACATATAAATAGGTTTTAAAGGCAATCGTGCAGATAAAGCATATTTGGGATTAAAAAGTAAGGAATGGAAAAGAAGAAAGAAGGGATAGCCAACCACGTTAAAGGGTTATAGTCTATTCCAGTTACAGCTACAATATAAGATAAACATCGGATAAATTACGTCCCACTTCTAGGGTTAGGGGATTAAGAGAGTGGGACATGGTTTAACTTACAACGAAAAAGTGGCTACTTAAATGGTATGAATCTGTGACATGGAGGGGGAGTGTGTGAGTTTTCTGTGACGTAATTTATGGATGGCCCCTTGGCCTAAATCACACGTAAACTGCTGATCATCAGCAGAAACTGATTTCTTCTAACATATACCATTCATTACCTATTCGTATCCAACGTTTTTGTTTTATTTCCATGGTTGGTTTTTTGTATGGCTAATGTTTGTTTACATTCTCTCTGCCTTTAATTGGAATAGACTATACTTTATTTACGTTGGCTTTGTGACCCGGTAGGCGCTACCGGGTACGTGGGTATCCTCGATGGAGATGACCGATATAAGTATAGCAAGAGTTAGTTGTAAGGTATTTGCATGAAAATACTATCTCGTCTTACTACGATCAATTTTCTGAAAATTTTGCTACCTTTATAAATATTTATTTTTGTCTTAAAAACGTATAAACATTGTAACCAGCTAATTTTACGTGGTTGTCCATTCTGTTGCAATTAAAAATATAATAAAAATCATCAATAATCACGACTTTGCTGTCTCGTAAAAAACAATGTTTACATGTCACATGGCGTGCCTTTGCTCTATGATTACTTGATGAGCCAATAGCGGAAAGTAGTATTCATTATCACCATTAATTTAAGAGCGCTTGCTTTGGAAATAACTAATGAAGAGTTATTTTTTTAGTAATATTGTCTTTATTATTTCTTAAATGTTTAGTACCCCTACACACCTATACTGTTATAAACACGCTTTTTATATTTTTAGATAAATGGAAGTAAATTATTATTACAACAAAATATTCTTAACTAAATATTATAAGATATAAATATTATTAATATAACTTAATGTACGTTAGAGGTCTAATAAATAAACGTGTGTTAGAGTTCCCGCAATGGTCGTAATTCGATCGTATGTTGTTTTAATAATATTTATTTATCTTATATCTTCTTCCTACTAGTCTTATTCCCAAATTACTTGGGGTCGGCTTCTATAAATTCTAACCAAATATTACCTGAATATCAGTTTTTACACAGAGCTGCTGGCCTCCGCAACCCAAAGGCATAAACTAAATTTGAAGGATGCATTAGTTGTCAGGATATTTGATGACAACCGGGACCGACTTTTTACATGCCCTTCCGACGCATGGATCATCTTAATTTTCAGACAATCGAGTGATTGGCCCGTATTGCCCTAACCAAACTAAAAAGCAGCAACACAATCATTGTGTCCCCGCGGGATTCGATCCTAGGCTACGGAGGCAGTTTTTATCTTTCTTATATAATTTAAGTAAATGTCACGCCTGTCAATTCGTGCAATATATTAAATAAATCGCTTGACATATAAAATGTTTATGTATTGTGTCATTTTGTGAAATGCTTGGTAGTGATTTTATTCATTAATTTAATGTATTTCAAATGTAAAATGTTTAAATATCTTAGTTTTTTGCATCCCTTCTCCATTTTAATTTTAACTGTGCCAAATTTCTTACACCTTCGTCTGCTTAATTTTCGTTAAAATGTATACAAAGTGTTTTCTTCGCGTATTAATATTATGATACAGTAAAATATTTTTTTTTCAATAGTGCTTAAGTAACATTTTTAACGTAAAAAAATAATATAGATAAATATAAAAGACACGGATGGCGAAGTAGTTTAGCTGTCCTTTCGGTAATTGCCATTAGGCGGCTTGCTGCAAGGATCGAACTCCAATACAGAACAAATGTTTGTGTAATCTACAAACAGGTGTACTTCATGATTTTAGTAGTGTGATTCCTACTACAAAGATATATTATAAACTAGCTGTTCCACGCAACTTCGTTTGCATCACATGAGAGAGAAGTCTCAAAATTAATAAATTTTCCCCGTTATTGAGACATTTTTCATTGATGCTCCGCTCCTATTGGTTGTAGCGTGAAGTTATATAGCCTAGAATGTTTCTCGATGAATTGGCTTTTCAACTCTTAAACACATTTCCAATTCGAACTAGTAGTTCCAAACATTAGCCCGTTCAACCAAACAAACGACTTCTCTAGCTTTATATTAGTATAGGTATATTATAAGTGCTTTTGACTGTGATTGAGTGAGTCATCATTTCTTGAAAGTTTGGTAAATAAAACTCATGGTTTGAATATGTTTATACTGTTATAAGTACCATTAAATACACAAATATTCATAATGATAAAAAATTATTTTATTAATAAATACCGACTGATCGATTAATCGGCGTACTACTTAGGTTCTAGTCTGTGATTATATATATTCGCTCCAATGCAACAACTATGAAAAGACGTTAACAAATGTCATGCTATGGTCTAATATTACGGTATAAACAAATAACTTTCATGAATTACCCAAATTTATCTTTTTCGATTATGAGAAATAAACGCTGGCCGATTATACAAAACGAGATCCATTGTAATAAAACATTTTTTCATATAAAAGATGAAATATGCGATAGTATAAGATATTTATACTATCGCACATTTCTATAGTATAGCCCTGTAATGATCTAACCTATTTATGGTTGTCAATTATTTCTTAGTAAGTTTTCCGTGACAAACATCTATAGACGCGGTACGTAACCCTAAAACGGGGACATTTCTCATTGGCATATATACACTCTGTTTTGAAATGTCTACTATAAGAATAAAAGTAAGATTTAATTTTTATTAATAACAACATAACAGTGTTTATTCGACAAGATTAACGCACGCGGTTTAAGCCGACAGCCTTGAGGGAGTTAGCATTGACACTGTGACATTGCGCCTACATTGCTCTTCGCTAAACTGTGTTGATAACATTTTTATATTTGACTGTACGCATATTTACAAAGAACTCCCCTTGGCTGAAATCGTATGCCATTGACACGAATGTGACGTTTGTTGGCTAATCTCATGATTCTGAATTGGTTCCACCTCTGAACATTTATTTAACACACGGTTGTTTCGTTGAAATAACGTCCGAAGGTAAAATTTCTGCATCTGTCAAGTTTTTACTTATTTTTAATTCTGTACTGTATACAGTATGTAAAGACATATAGTAATAAAACCGAAGCGTCTGTAGTGTCTGTGTGATGTCAAAACGAGAGCTTTTAAAAGGCATTTAAAAGTAATTCGGTGTTAATTAGCAAATAATATTTTTTTCATTTTTGTCTGCCTGTCTGTTTAATTTGGGTGACTAATCTTCGGGATATTGATTGGACCTGTACTAGGATCTAGCTATTTAAAAAAAGGACTAGGGTTCCGTGAAAATTTACCCAAGAAATTAATAAGATATTCAGATTGAAATAGGTGTAGACAACCAATTATTTTTATTATAATTTTTCGAGACTTTTGCATAATTTAAAAACAGTATAATGCGTGTGAAATCGCAAGCAATTATAATAAATTATTAGAGGTATAATTTTTGAATACTTGGAGCATTATGTCCAGATTTAATATAGTGACATACTGACATTATTTCTCTAATCAAATAGTCCGACTTAGTCATCAATTAGTGGCCGTAGCACTTGCGAACTTCATACTGGACAGCCTTTGTAAATATGAATTTTAATGTTGTAAAAGAACCCTTCCATATTAATGGCCGGTTCGCGCAGTTGTTAAGCAGTAAGCTCCGACGTTACGGTTTCACGGGTCACGTGAGTTCTATTCTTAAATACTACAAATATTTTTGAGACCTACACCTACCTACGAATCTGGATGTTTATATATATAAACATCATCATCAAACATATGTTTGTAAAATCTTCTTGCAACACAAGCCATAGACAAGCCAGATACCGGATACATTAAGGGCCGCGTTAATTTTAAGATTTGTACGTATTTATAATATCATCTAAAGTTACACGAAACGTTACAAGAAGCGAAGTTAATTTTTCAAACTTAAAGTAAATGTTTAAACTATTTAGTATTAAAAATCCAAATGAAAGAATAATATAGTCAGTTATCATGTTGTGAGAAGCATGACAACTGACTATATTATTGTCTATCAAGATACAGAAAAGATGTTCTCATTAGCGTCAGAACTACTTCGATTTCTGTGATTTTTTTATTTATTTCAATCACAATACAAAAAATACAATCATAACAAAAG